>JAHXMU010000006.1:2852052-2908695 GCA_019455685.1 Philornis downsi
TCTTTTCTTTTCTTTTCTTTTCTTTTCTTTTCTTTTCTTTTCTTTTCATTTCTTTTTGTTCTTTTCAACTGTTGAACCGCTGTTGGTATGGATTTCAGGCAGTTTATCAGCTGAGAGAAAAGTGGCAAAACATATTGAATGGTTACATTCTCAAAGTGACACCACCCATGAATGTCAAGCAGATGATTTGACAAATATAGACGAGGTAAAATTCCATGTCAAATTATTAAAAATCAACAAAGCTGTAGGCAAAGACGGTGAAAAATTTGAGCAATTTGTTTCTGAATTTTTGTGACAAATATATTTAACTGGTGTCTAAGAAATAGATATTATTCTATGGCTTTCAAAGATTCAAAGAAAATTATCCCAGTTCTCAAGTCAGGAAGAAATTCGAAGAAATTCTACAAATATGCTAAACATAATGAATGAAATCTTTGAAAAGATCATGATGGCCAGAATAAAGAATTTTGCATATCAAAACGATATAATACATAAAAATCAATTCGGTTTCAGGAGAGGTCATTCGACAATTCACCAATTAAAAAGAGTACAGAAATTAATACTGGAGAAGAAGCGAGATAGAATAATAATAATAATAATTTTGCTAAACATTGAAAAAGTGTTTACCTCCATTTGTCATAATGGAATCATCCTAAGTTAAATGAATTCAAATTCCCGATCTACTTGCAAAACATTGTCAAGAGTTTTTTTACATAACACGGTATTTTCTGTATATATTAATAAGGAGCATCGACCTTCAGAGCGATTCCTGCAGGAATTCCATTTTCATCTCCGATCATTTTATGCTGACGACTCTTCTAACTAAAAAGTGTCCAATGCAATAATTAAAAGAATGGAACAAACATTGCTGTGAGCTCAAAAGTACTTTGAGGAGTGGAAAATTAAAATTAACCACAATAAAACAGAAGCAATAGTATTACCTTTTAACAAACCATCCGAGAGAATCTCATCGCAGGCACTTACAGTTCTTAATACTACCCTAAGTCTGCAAGATTCAGTATAGCACTTAGGCATATATTTTGATAAAAAAAAAAATTGAAATTTACTAAACATATTAATTACATATTTGCAAAGGCGATTGAGTGTGGAAGAGCATTATTTACATTGTTAAATAAAAAATCGGAATTAAACTGTAAAAATAAAATGCTGTTTTACAAAATGTGCATAAGACCGATTATGACGTGTGGATGTCAAATTTGGTATCCAACTACTGCGAAGGCAAACCTCAAAAAATTATTCAAAATAAAAACTTGAAGATAATACATTATCTGTAATGGTCTACATGATAACTACATTAACAAAAGAGAAAAAAAAAACACAAGGATTTGAAGATAACTGCAGATCCTCACACTTTGCAGAAATAAGAAATTTATACTTCTCTCGGAAGTTCTATAAATATTTTCTAGTAGAATGTCTCTAAACATTAAAAGGGTTTTTACTATCTTTTGCCTTGCCTTTGTCGTAAAATATCTAACTGTAGCTTTCCTGTATACTTTAGTTGAAATTCGCCTCAATATATTACGTAAAATTTCAAACCTTTTTGTATAAATGTTTTACATGCTGTAACGATAACAAATAATTAACAAAAAAAGTACAAATAATCGATACCGCATAAAATGGTGACAGTTACAAAAAAACGTAAAGATTTTTTGAAGGCGACTTTTGCATTGTTCCTGTGTCATTCTTGTGATTTACTGACCGACCTCGGGACAATTAAGACAACTAAAACAAAATTCGAAGTCCGCTGCAGAAACAAATTGGGCATGCTTGTTGTATTGGTTCGATGATCACAGTTTTGAAAAATATCCAATATTCCAGTATTCAACGCTTGGAATTCAACTGGAATTGAATTGAATGTAATGCTGAATGGCATTAACATTGAAGTCTCCTAATTTTATTCGATACTAAAAATTATTCAACCAGAAATTGTTTTTAGCAATTTAGCACAAATTTTCAGAGTTTACATTATAAAATGATGAGCAAAACCATAGAATAGAAATGTAATACTATGACAAATAGCTTGCTAATAAAACTGTTCCCAGGCCAAATAATGTGAAAATCCATAAAATGATGACGGAGAGCTCAAACTTTACCTCTCAAATGGTCAAATCACAATACCCCTTTACTTTGGTAATTAAATACAAACCCACGCTACCCACTGTGCATTCATTTTGTGTTCTGGATGACCAAATAATGTTGCAGTCCTTGGCTCTTTTTGGTTGGGTCACAACACAAACACGTACAAACAAACAAATAAACTCGCCAAGTTCTTTTTCCTCCGTCTTTCTACCTCATTCCAACCAAATAAAGTGCGGAGAATTCACAACCGCAACCGAATCCTTTAAAATGTCTTGGACTGTCACATTGACTCTGCATAAATCTACGCTTGGTCGTGGTCCTCCTGCTTCGCTCGTTATAGTTGTAGCCGCTGTTATTCCAAGCAGATACATTAACACAATTTGCATCAGAAAGCATTAGCCTGAAACATAACAACATTTGTCAAACCCCACAAAGGCAAAACAAGAAAAAAAGGAAATAAAGCAATTGCAACAACTGTTTATTTGAATTTGAAAATTTAAAAGGAGAAAACAACAACTAAAAGTATCTCTAATAGTATCGCAAAAAACAAAAACAAAAAAAACGAAACGAGGAGTCACAAGCGAGCTCTTAAGCTTTTATTCCTCGCTATAGCAAAAGTTAAAATTAGATTTTTTTGGGATTATTTATATTACAGTTCAGCAATTGCTATTAAAGTAACCTTAGTAAATACTAAAGAGTGAGAAACTCTTCTTTACCTCTTCGTGAGGCATAAAGAGAGCATTACGTAGCTTCTTTGAGGTTGGCGTTAAGGCCTCTGAATGCAATCAAATCAATAGAAAGCGTCCTTGCACTATCAATTGTATCCGTATCGCAAATTTTTTCTATAGCGCTATGTTACTTACTGTGTTTTTTTTTCCAATCACCATTGATATAATATCAATTTGACGTTCCCATTGCATGTACCAAAGTGTGTCGACTGTTGAATTTAAAATGGTAGGCATCGTATTAAAGTTGCAACATGTAGTATGCGCCGCCGTGTCTCTTTGCAACTGCTTCCAAATGTTAGGAATTATGTCCATCCTTAGTCTTCACATGTTTCCTATTGGTACTGCCATTTAATCATAAGATTATTCACCAAAGTGGTATTTATGTGCGATTTTGTCGGTCTAATCGCCTCTTCATTTGGCTTTCTATGTATTTTTTCGCTTGCATTTAACAAAACATATATTGGCGGAAATGCGGCTATTGTTGGTGCTGCTACAATTTAATCTTTAGTGTTTTATCTCTCAATAATCGGGTTTGCTGAATGTCATTTTTATTGTCAAGCTCTACATTAAAAAACTGTTGACTATCGGTGAATTCCACAATATAATAAAAGTTCGTTTTCGAACACAAACTCCACAGTAGGATTATTAGTACTTCATCCCTTTGTAAAGCCATACAGCTTTTGAGAGATTCTTCGCGTACGATCAATTTCATATCCTCCTCTTCTTGATGGAAGTTTTTCCAGCTGTGTTCATCTAAAATTTAGTTTACCTTATCTTAACATTACACCCTCCTGGTATTACTGGGCACTAATGCTTCTACGATTTTCTTCGCTCACTTATATTTTCCTTTGGCTTTCCGTATCCATATCGGAATACTTTGTCGTTGTCCTATCCGATATATCGGATCAAGATCCTCTTCGTCACAGAGTTCCTATCATTTCCTCCGCTTACTTCACTAATACCGTAACGTAGTGCTTTCAAAGTGCTTTTTGTTTTTCTTGTAAACTTTCGGCATATTGCAGATTTTAATTTGTCAATTTATTCCGTCCACCCAATACTGGTTTTCTACTGCGAACTTAGTTTGATATACTTAGCGTTCTTACGTTGCATGTCTTAGTGATAATTGCAATAGCCGCTTTCTCTAATTTATCTTCGTTCGGAAGCTTCGGATATTTATAGTGCAGAACGTTGTGAGAAAAGATTTACATTTTCAATTTTTGGGATATGTAATATTGGTGATCGCTTAGTATAGAGGTCTCAAGTATTATCCAGTTAATGTTTGTATAGTTCACTATATCCGTTATTTATTAGGTGCGCAGTTTGCCAATAGACGGCGTCCGCTGTGAGATTTAGTTGATTCTGCCATAACCTAAACGTTTTGAGCCAAGCTTAAAAATATGGTAAACATACCGCCTCGACACAGTAGTGATTTTCTTCTGGCGTCATATTCTAAATAGGTATGATTTTGTGGCAAATAATCGCCATATGCGGGAAGTATTGATTTTCTTCTTTCAATCCAAGAAAATTGCGGCTGAAGTTCATCGAGAGCTTCAAAACGTTTACGGAGATGCTGCTTTAAGTGAAACAACGTGCGGTGGTTGGTTTCGTCGTTTTTTTTTCATAATAAATTTACATTTTTATAAAAAAAAAAAACAGCGAGAACTTAGTTGTGTACCTAATAACACTGTAGTTGGAGGGAGTCCATTAAATGTTTTTAGCTTACAGTAATGCCATTTTTATCCAAGATGTTATTTATATTTATTATTTTTATTGAAATCCTCATTTTTCCCGATGGTGTTTTCCAGTAAATTTCAAGAGTTTTATTCGGTGAAATATTATTCATTATAGAATGCCGAAACCTGCTTAATTTTCCTGCACATAGCTGATCGAGCAGTTTCAATTTATGACCGTTATCACCCTCCTTGTTTTACATCTTCGTACCATACTTTGGGGTTTGGTTTCATGTTTTGCATAAGCAGTCCATGCTTCTTTACCATGCCCGAGATTCACTCGCTTCTTTACCATGCCCGAGATTCACTCGAATAAAATTCATACTCGTTGTTCAAAAGTTGCTACCAATTAAGTGATCTGAATTCCGTAGTTCAACGTCATAGCAAAGTTTGTATGTATCTGTGTTCCCTTTCATAATCTTTCGCCTTGTGATCACTTTGATGCTAGAACTGTAACCTCCAGTACAGTTTCTAGCTAAATATCCTCGGTATAGACTTCTGAAATGCATTGACGGTTTTTCTCTGCTGACACACCCTACAACTTATTAACCTAACTTTTAGTCTGCCTCCCTCTAGTATTTCCCTGGCAGCATTGAATGTTTGCACTACGGCCTGTCTTATTCTTCATTATGTCTCTCTCATATTCCTCATATTCTTAAGCAGGTAAATAGGTTTAGATATAGTCGGGAAACGCTTTGAGAAACTCTTCCTCATCAGTAATTTTATCAATATTTCTTATATCCCGAGGAACGAAATTGTTAATTGAACGCATTGTAAGGTCATTGCACAAAATACTAATGAGCGCTTGTGTAAATTTGTATGCTAGACTTTGGCTTCCTTAAAATTTCAGTAAGATTTCTCCTGTTTTTTTCCTGCAGTTTACTAACTTCACCTCCAGCTTTAACAGGATTTAGCATTATCTTAATATTTCTGATGACGTGTGCATAGATTTTGTTTCCGTCCGGCTTCATTACCATTGTTTTTCCACGTCTTTTGTACGGCATTGGTGATTCCTTTCGTTTATTCCCTACTGTCCTCTATGGCAGTTGCATCGTCCTTAGGATTCTCTGTCTCGGGTTCTGTGCCTCGAAAGGGCGCACTATGCATCATTTTATTAGTGCTAGTTTTGACTGTTTGTTTTATGTCCAGGAATAATGAGGGGAATCACTTATTCATCCTCTCCCACAGTTTCGTTCTGATATCTTTTGTTGCTCCATCCTTGATTTTCTGCGATTCGCAGTTGCCTAATATCCCGATATGGTCTCTCTAACTTCCCTTAACTGTTAGTATAATGCCACTGAACAAGTCAGTTTCTCCCTGATTGTTTTCTGTCTATTCTTAGCGTTTGCAACTACCAAGTTACGAACACTTAGTTTATTGCTCAGTTCATTGAACGTTTTCTTCTCATTTCTTCAGACTAGCTAGATAACTGTTATCTCTTCTATTTCCCGTCGTCAGGGCCTGTGCGTAACACAGGGAGTATTACGATTGTTTGATCTTGACGACAGTGGACCTTTCTCCGTACTCCCAAAGCCGCCGGTATTTTCACTTCCATAGTGTTTCCATTATTCTCCTCTAACAAGGAGAACGGACGCTAATCAAGGAGCCTTCCAATTTGAGTCAGTCGCTGCTGTTGTTTTTCACTAGAGTTCAACGAGGTCGTAGCTCCTGTAATTTTCGGGATTAGATCAACTTACCTTGATTTACTTTACCTTTGCTCGCCATACCATAGCGGATTTTTTACACGGATTTCAAATGAACTTTTTGCTGCGATGATGAATTTTTATAATATCAACTGTAAACCAGGTGCTGTTTTGTTAAGCCAGTTTTTACTACGAATTAACATTCATTTGTCCTTTTTCTTACTTACGTATGTCATCTCATCTTTTCCATCCATCTTTTTGTTCCTTTTACATTTGCGAAGTTACTTGAAAATGCCTACCACGATCATCCATATCCTTTGTTTCCTTTTATTTCCTTGATTGTTATTCAACGATTTTATGACTTAGCTGTATAAACAAGAATGTTAACCATTCATGTTAAAACAAAACGTTATAAAACATTGTTAGTGTTTTCTATTATTGTTTCTTTGTCCTTTTGCCTTTCCCATATTTGAATGGTAGATTTGTTGTTGACTTTGTCCCAAAAATTGTGCAGTCATACGAAAATTGCGCAATAGAGTGCAGTTTTGAGATAGTCTTGAATCTCCAGAGTGACTAAATTGAAAAACAAAAAAACAAAAAAAATTACAGCAAAAGGAAGGCACGTGCGAATTGCATTCGAGTGTTGGAGCGAAGCGATTTAAAGGGAACTATTTGTAAAACTTTGGCATGTATTTGAAAAAGTTTTATCACGAATATTAGGCAATTGGTTTAAATCGTAACAGTTTGGAAAAAATAGCGAAATTCGGCGCAAAGTCTTAGTTTTTCGTTATATTTTTAATGTTGATAATTGCTCCGTCGGCGGTGTTTTTTTTTTTTAGAGAGAAGATTGAAATATGGGTTATAGTAATAGAAGAGCAGATCTGGAGAATGCAGTTTTGAAAGTTTTTGCATCCAGAACTCCCTCGCAATGCAAAAAATAACTTCAATCACAAAACGTCAAAACTACTTTCATTTCAAAAGTAGTTTTTGAGCTTTCTCTATTCTCCACATTCCCACACAATGATAACGCATCTCTGATATGTTTAACATTTGCCCTGAAGCTGTAGAAAACACTTGACGAATTAATTCACTTAAAGAGTATTTTTATATGCTTAACCAAGGCATATCCTTTTTAAGGCTTATGTTTACTTAACCTATTGCATGAATTCATAAACAATTCCAGGAACATATACGTACAAGTACATGCAAACATGCACACAAACACACACATAAACTGAGGTTGTTTTGACATCCTTTTCTTTACTTACGCTTGAGTCCTTCAGAAAAAAGATTGAAAAAAAAATTATCTAGAACTTTGCTTCTTGTTTTCTTTTCTCTGCTAAGGAAATTTAAGATGTTTTCGGACGAACTTCCTTTCCCTTTGCCTCACGGGCATTGCAGTGGCTGAAAATGAAATGAAATTCTGTTAAAAACAAACATACCGTAACGACAACCAGTCATTTGTCCTCTAGCCGTAACGGATAGAGCAAAGGTCGCACAATTTTGTTATTTCAAATAGACGTCATCGCTTTGAGGCATCCATGACTGAGGTTATGAATAGTTGTAGTAGGTAAAGCACAATATTCATATGTTTGTGTGTAATTTTTAATTGGTTTGGATTTGAATACGATAAGCTTTGGATGGCACCTAGTTTGATGTGATACTTCGTTCGCTCTTTGTCCGCCATTAAGTTGATTTTTCATGATCATGTGTTAGCGCACCGGACCATGTTCAGTGCAGTATCCCACATATGCGTCAATATGCCAGAGCTCCTGCAAACCAAATCGAATGGATGGATATGTAGCAACAGCAGCAGTTTAATGCGAAACAGTATCACATGGGTAGGTGTTAATTTATCACTGTCGAAAAGGACTACTCGTCTCGCTCACTTCCTATATTGAAGAGCCAAATGGACGGGAGAGGAGGAGAACTAGACTTCTTGCAAATGATGGTGATACACTGCGTTGTCAGTATTACCAAGTGCTGGTGCGGCCTGTTACGAGAAAAATGTGCGACATCACCATTACAACGTGCTCAATGTCTTCGAGGGCAATATGAAGGCAGCCGGAAAATCACTTTAGCCTTTTGCATAAATGCATTAGTCTGACTCTTCACCTCCCCTGTAATCCCTGTTGAGACTTCATTTTCATGGTTTCCTTGAATCTTTTGTACCGTAGCAATCATTTTGCCCATTTCAAATACTCATGTTGCAAATAAACCTTGCCAAAGTGCAAAAGCCAAACACTTTCCGGAAGTGTTCGCGGGGAGTGAGAATATTCTATTGGCTGTCTCTCGTTGACAACAACACAAATGTATGAACATGCAAGAGGATTTCTGTGATTTATGATTGAAAAAGGACAAACGCGTTATTATGAATCGATGATGTACATACGTTAGGGATATTGGAAAGACGGCAAGACAAATGAATTGAAAAGACTCAACTGAGAAATGGAACATTTTTTCAAATATGCAATACGCTCATTAGACTGAGATGAAATGAAATGATATATTTGAAGTGTGCTTCTCCGAAGCTAAAAAATAATATGTAATAAGGCGGTTTGTAGAATATTTCGGATGAATTGTATTATTGCTAAAACCACTTCAATCATATGATTTTCTTCAGCCAACGAGATAATGCAAATAAACCATTACTCGAATTATTTTTAGGGGTTACGTCTTTAAATTTTAGCCGCTCTATGCGATTCATGGACTGCGCACCACATATAGTCCCATTGGAACCAATTATCTTTGAGACTACGAACTTCCATCGGGTCAGATCTTCTCATTGCGTGACAGTTTGACATTTAGACAGTTTAATATGTAATAAATTCTTTTTGGAAAAACAATGTCTAACTAAATCAGCCTACATTTTCATAAAATTTTAGTTATCTCGTATAATTTTCGGCGTAGGATGCCATTAGTAAATTGTTTTTGCTACTATTTAGTTCTGTTTATAAATAACCCTATTTTTTGACATCATTTTTCCTTAATCAAATCAAACATTGTTTGAAATAACCATGTAGGTAAATAAATGTCAATGTGAATTCATAGTAATAGTTCAAAAATTTACTATAATAACTTTTGTCGTCAGTGAAAGGTGAAGAGCTGTCCCTTTAATTGTTTATTTGGTCACTTAACTCAGCATTTATTTAAATAGGTGATTGATTAAACTCCTTAAGATCCAGCGATATCAAAGAAAAACTTATTCTGCTAAAAGCTGGTACTAGCAGTAAAACAAAGGGTCGTGAAATTTAAATTTTTCTATACATCTTACTTTTCAGCATCATAATATCTTGCTGGAAAAGCTCGAATTCTATTCATCTGTTCATCTTTTAAGGCTTTCCACAAATCTAGCCATTACTTGATGTCATCAAATGAGTGGAACTGCTGGTCAGACTGACCATGTGCCATCGAACGGAAGAAGTGATAATCGGACTGCGCAATATTTAGAGAATATGGCGGATGGGGTGAGATTTCCTATTTCAGCGTTTCCAGGTAGGTTTCAACGGGATTGGCCCTGTGAGGCCGACGTAGTAATATCTACTTTCCCTATTTCTCATTGCTAATATAAGGTAGTAGTTTTTTTAAAAAATCGAATGAGACACTCAAATTTGCATCCTGTATTAAAATTTTTTATTGGAATCGATAAATTGGCCTTTTCCACTTGATTTTTACAGATAATTTCATGTAAATGTTGTCCGCGGCTCCGTCTCAAAATGTCCATTCGGAAGATCCAATTTTTCGTCACTTTTTCGAGCATTTCGGCCTGTATTCCACGAATAACGCGTGTTATGTTATCCTGTAAGGCTTCAATTGTGTTTGATTTGTGCACAGGGACTAACGACTTGGCATAACCCCACAAGAAGTAATCAAGAGACGTTAAATCGCAAGATCTTGGGGGCTAAATCGAGAGATAAGCTGCTCACCAAACATATCCATTGTTTCACGGTGCATGTTGCACCGTCCTGATGGAACCACATGTCAACCAAGTCCAACTCAGTCAATTGGGGTAAAAAAAATTGCGTATCATGGCTCGATATCGTTCGCCGTTGACGGCAACGTTTTTTCCACGGTCGTCTTTGAGGAAAAATGGACCGACGATACCACCAGCCCATAAACCACACCAGACTGTCCTTTTTTTTCGTTGAGCTTTTGTAAGACCCATTCACCAAAAATTGGACGTTGTGGTAGGCCATTCGTCATTCCATGATGAAATGGCAGAGTATACTGTACACTTTTCACTTTGACAGATGACGTTTGGACGCCATTACTAAACACTGTTGCCAACTTGAAAAACTTAAATCTTAAAAATTCAACTTATACCTCATTTACAGTTATTGTGAATAAGACTGCTAATTGTTTACTAAATTCTATTCGCCCAGAAATTATCACATATTAGTTTTTATGGGGTTTCGCTCCTTTTGGAATATTTTTATCTTGACACATTGCAAGTATGAAAAGTGTTAGTGAATGCTTTACAGCTTTCCCCCTGATCACATAACATCTACTATTGTCATAACATGTTTCTTGATTTCTAATGTTTTCCATTAACTTAAATTTCTTAGCAAAATATTCTCAAACCTATTATGTTTTTTGAACAGTATAATTTGTGATTCCGAAACGTATTTAAATGTTTTGTACACTTGGAAATGACAGGTCAACCGAAACCATATAGTCGTACTACTGTTGTTTCTACTTTTTTCGTTCCTGAAAGCTACCGCCATCTCCCCATCCATCTCCCTGTGTATTGTGTGGACTTCTATTTGTCATAGACAGTTGCCACCTCCGATTCGCTTATGGAATTATCCTTACGGAAATGGAAAACTGTTGCAAGTTGTTTTCTAGTTGAGCGGATGACGGCGATGGTTGGTGGCGGTGGTAAAAGTTTTGTCGCTTTCATTAACAGACGCTAAAGTTAAACCGCTTAAAGTTCGTTCCCCAAATGCAACGAATATATTATTTCCGTAATTTTCACTCAGGATATGCAAATGGGAAACAGAGCAGGATGGTGAATGAAATTGCGCGCACGACTGCTCTTTTAAAGTGCAGAGTGAGTCAGCTATGGGGAAAGTGGCAATAAACGTGAATAGGATGTAAAGACAATAAGTTTGAGTTATAGGGGAGCGTGCAACATTTTATCTAAATTGGGATAAATTGTTAAAGAGGCCGACGTGATGATGTTTCACACAGCTGCGGTAAACTGTCTTAGTTTCTCGGAACACTCTATGACAGCGACATGCTATGGCGTTTAAGAGAAAAATATCTGAAGAAATTCGGTCTTTAGTTGTAAAGAGGGTTAACTTTGATCTGTGGCACCTGTTCAACAGAAACTTAGCAACTTTATATTTTCATCTCGATCAGGTTATCCATTTGGCCTAAAGTAATGTGTAAATTTCCAGCTACTGACTCCATTTGTCAACATGTTTGAATGGGTCAAGTCATCAGCCACATTATGCGCTCACCTAAGATGCGTACATCATTATAAAACATACCAAGCAAAGTTTGCCTCTCGGGCGGAAAGGGTTAGGACTCGCCTCATTGGTTGTCGACAGTGTTTAACTTCTATCCATAAACGAAACAAACACTAAGTGCTTCATTTAGGGAAAGGTAGCATTACATGTAAACGCTGCATTTGCAAGTTCTGACGACGATGTTCCACACAAACACGTAGTACGAAGAATGTGTCTGGATAACGATAGTGGAAGGTGGATTTTATGACTGCATAGAAACCTTTTGGAGGGGAGTGATGTTGCTCCTGTGTCAGCAACAGTTTAAATGTACGAGTACTAACCATTTAGAGTCATGATGTCGCTGATTGAAATGTGTTTTAGTGAAGCACTGAATTAGAGTGAAGCGTTTCATAAAAGTCTAATAACATGATAATAAATAAAGAGGGAAGAAATAGGAGTTCATAAATGTACGAAAAACTAATTTTGTTGCATCTAACGAATGGAAGATAGAACAGCTTATCGCATTTGGTGGGATTTGTAAGGCGATTGTGAGCTCTGTTTTCAGAAATTTATACAAAACTTGTTGATAACTTTACTAATCACAGTGCCGTTAACATAATTAGGTGGCCACCGAAAGGAAAAGGAGTTTTGGTGGAAATAAAGCACCACCTCATTTGCTGTGCGCGAATTTCCTAAGTATTATTTTGACATTGACGGCTTTTTGTATTGCGTTGTAACTGTGCGTTCGTGCTTTATTAGGCTTCCATGCAACCACCTAACTTTGTTCATGCGGGCGCCACCCCGATGAGCTGGCTAATAATAAAAGTGGACGAGCAAACGGCCTATTAAAAGTTTCTCAAACTGGTGCTACAATCCATAATTAGACTTTTTAGACCCTTTTCTGTGAAAACAGAAATTTGTTAAGAAATTTGTTTTTGCTGGGCAAATTCTACATCCTACTATATTTCACATTTTATATTTTATACAAATTGGATAATGATGATGCTTTGGAGTGAAAACAAATGGGAATATGAAAAGTAATTTTTTAAAAGACAGAGATTAGAGCATCTTAAGTGAGTTTTCACTTCATAAGATTAAAAGTGTTATATTTTTCTACAAATCCTTACTGTCCCTGTGAGAAAATTAATTGTATTATGTTTTGGGAAATATTGCAAGTTTACTTCAGAAGTGAATACTGTGTTTATTGAAAATGTGTTGGCTGGCATGAAGCGCACACCACGTATTCTGTACGCAAATTTCAGCAGGAAGTCTTTGAAATTCGAAAAAGAAAAATTTCAAAAAATTAAACCTGTTATAGTTTATGAACGCATACAAATAAATAACAAAATTATAAATTTGCAATTTAAAGGCAAATATATTTAATAGTTTTCTCTGGAAAATAGTTGTGTAAGAAAGAACCATTCAGGTGTGATGAACTATGATGTGGAAAAATCATTTTCCTACACTAAATAATTCAACCATCACAAAAGTTGCCCTAACGAAACACCTTATTAGAGGATTTTGCGATAACTTGGACACCAATTTAGTCGAGAATTTTTAATGATTTCTTTGCCAGCAACAGTTGAACGAGCTATCATTTTGTTTTGTATTTCGAACCTGTCTTAATGCCTTCGCACCGTATTTGCCAGCAACAAAAGTGTAATGTGTGTTTATTTCAATCTGCCTCTTTTTAGCTGGCGAAATTATTACACTTTCTGGTGGGAAAAACGTGACTACATTTTGGCATGAAATGGAAAAGAACACGTAAAGAAAATGAGAACGCAGCATCGGCAACGAATAAATGTTCATTTGAATGAAAAGGGGGATTAAATTTGAAATCATGCGCGCTGAACAGTGGTTAGTTTGCCAATTGCAGTTCACATTGTTTTATGGAACTTTTTGATTGGCATTCATACATTATATACATTAGCCCATCCATAAGGAAATTCTTTACAGATAATTAAATTGCTTGTCAGTCAAGGGCTTCCCGACTAAATTTTTTTGAATGAAAAAAGTGAACGGGCGGAAAGGTTAGGCCGTCGACAAAAGCTCTTCGATTCGATGCTCATACATCCGTCACCGCGGACTGCGATAGACAGCATCATAACTAGCATTTAGATAGGTGAACGAGGCAATAACGAACACTTCTCATGCATACACATATCCATCTAGCTCGCTTCTTTATTGATTTTTGTTTCCTTAATTACTACAACAATTAGAACGGTGCCATTAGGAATATATGAAGTGGAATAGCTCCTACCTTTATATAACGATTTTTATCGTTTATCACTTTTAATTAACAAATAAAATTTAGGAAAATATAGAAAATTTAATTTTTTTCCAGTAGTAGATTTGCCATTACATGGCCCAATTTAACTTTGCCACTAGTGGCACCTTCATTGCATAGAGTCGTGGAAGCTGAGTTCTCTTATAGTCCAATAAGCAGGGGCGTCAGTGGAACATTTTGTTCTTTAATATTTCCCAATAAGGACGCCTGGAACTAGGGCGTTCCCTTAGGTTAGGTTAGAGAGACAGTCTGAATAGACAGACTCATTTAGATTATATAGTCCATTATAATACCACGAAACTAGAGATATGGATGCCCCTAGTTTCCCCCCTTGAACCATCCTGAGCGCCTCAAGAAGCTCTTACCATGGACAATATCTACATCGTCCAGATCTCCTAGATCCCTAAAGAAATAAGAGTCCAGTGTTGCAGAGAAGGTATTCTATGGAGTCTTCCCCCTTTTCATCCACACAACTTCTACAGAAGTCATAAGTTGCAACCTTCAGTCTCATTGTCTATCTTCCAATCAGACAGTATCCCGTCATGGCGGAAACAAGTAATGAGACATCAGATCTTGATAGCGCCAGCAATGTGTGTGAACGCTTCAGATCTAGGCGGTGCCACATCTGTCTGGATTGATTACAGTATCGGACAGACGCTCACCAATCATTTGCTACTAAATATGCAACCATTTCGCTATAACAGCTTGCAAGTGGTTAGAGGTATGCCCACGGACTCCTACTAGGCTGGAGTCAGTAAGGTTGTTCCCAGCCTTGCCAGCTCGTCTTCTCTGCAGTTTTCTGGTATGATCCTGTGATCCGGCACCTACATAAGCTGGGTGTTGAAATGCTGAGAGATCTGCGGTATTTCAGGGCTGATGTGGAGTTCAGAAAGACAGAATCCAGCGATTTAATGACAGATTAACTGTCAGGAAGACAGAATCCAGAGATTTAATGACAGCTTGCACAGAGAATATGTTAATCCCCACCATGGTGAGGACGTTACATCTCAGCCATTCTGCCACTTCCTTAATGGCCGAAATTTCGGCCTGATATACACTGCAGTGATCATGCAGTCTTCTTGCTATGCTTAGGGCCAGGTCTTTGGAGTAGACCCCGAAACCTATCTGATTGTTCAATTTTGACCTGTCAGTGTAGAAGTCGGCATACAGTCCTGTACCAGGTGTTCTACATTTCCACGTATTTCTACCTGGTATAAGTATATGGTCCTTCTTGTCTAACAGTGACTCAACCAGAGTTCAGTCTATGGTGCCTGTTATGTTAGGCACCATGTCAAGGATTACACTGAGACCGTAACCACAGTTTGACCACTGTGATAGCTCTTTTAGTCTTATTGCCGTAATTGTGGCAATCTGCATACTAATTATGTCCAGGAGTAGTAAATGCAAAATTGCATTTAGTGCATCGGATAGGGTGGTGCGAAGCGCACCAGTGATGCACAGACTAGCTATCCTTTCAATCTTGTCCAGCATCCTACAGTATGTGGACTTCTCAAGAACCTTCCAACCTTTACAACCAGTAAACAATGCGAGGCTTTAATCTTCATTGTTTCCCTATTGCCTTCTTGCACGCATATAGCATCACTGGGGCCATTTTATCTCTGTCCAGAATGTTAAGTTTGCAATTCAGCTACTTGTCCAATATTATATATAGGTATTCTGCACAGTCCGCGGAAGAAATTGCATTACCTCCCAGAGAGTTAGGATCCACAGGTGGAATCTTGTATTTCCTGGTGTACAGAGTCACTTCGGTCTTATTTAGATTTACTCTGAGACCATTTTCCTCCGCACACTTCGTTACAGTGAGAGGGGCTCTTTGAGGGATGTCTATGAGTTTTTTCAAAAATTTCACCTAACTGATATCGCCACATCGTCTGCGTATACAACAACCTTGATACCAGCCTCCTCCATAGAGAACAGAATACTGTTCAGAGCGAGGTTTCATGGAAGGAGGGGATAGAACACCACCTTGCGGTGTTAATTTAGCCCTGATATGTACTCGTATATGTATATATGTAAATTGGAGACATTTTTCATGTGTCTGTTCATTAATTCTGCACATAACTTTCACCCATATTTTAATTAAATTAGCACTCGGAGCTTCACTAATTCGCCGAAGTCCATATTCAGCACAATTTTATCGCCTAGCAGCAATACATGAACAAGAGTTCTCGTAAAATGCGCGACGAAGTGATTCATAGCGACTAAAACTCCATGAGCACGCCAACCCAACGACGTAGGCGAAAATAATAATAAAATAATAATAATAAAATATGAAGCATTTTCTGCTTTATTCTTATGAATCCTATATTGGATAGATTTTTCTAGGCTAGAACGCAACTTCTATTCATTCGAATGATTTTTTTTTGTTTCATCCATTCTCATTATTAGATTTTTTGGAGTTGATACTTTTCAATTCTTAACCGATGATGTCTGTATCGTCATGTTCAAAAAATTGTACTAAGGACCATTGCATTATCAATGTATTTTCACTTTGAAGGATTACACCTACTTTATAGTGTCCTCCAAACCACTGTACATAACGCTACTAAACCCGTTTGTGTATGTTGCTAGTACCCCATCAGTCGTTTGTGTGCCTGCAAATGTTAGAGTGTTACGTTTCGTCCGTTTCTGCCCGCAGTAGCGTATTTACTGTGCGTCTTTTGATGCTCAGTGCTCAGCATGAATACAAATTGTTAAATTATTTAGCTCTCTAGTTTAGAACGGCAACATCAGTGAGTGCCAAGAGAAAACAAACATCCTGCAATGTTGTGAGTGTTGTTGATTGCGTTTCGAAAAACAAATCATTTGTTTACTTACTGGCAAAGGATCTGCTATGCGATATCACTCATTTTTGCTTGCCGCGTCACCGCCATCGAGAGTACGTGTTGATGATGTTGATTTGCACTTAGAAAGGCTTGCCTTTCTTGCGCCCAGGTTTGAGTTTTGAGTTTGTCCCCCTCCGCCATTTGGAGGTTAAGGCCAAAGCATAACAAAGCAATTACAGAGAATAAAGAGAACAAAGTAAAATAGTACGAGTACATTGTCATGAGTTGCCAGCGCATTTGATAAATTTGACTGGGATGGAACAAATTTTACTTTATACTGCCATTAGTAATTTGAGATAGTTATTCACTTTTGCGATGTTGCAAGTCATCAGGCTTCCATTCGTTTGCCATTTTGCCGAATGTCATTCTCACACAGTTGAATCCTTTTTGCATCATATCCTTTTTGCGCTTATTATGTGTGTTCGTGTTGTGTTAATTACACTATTTCTTCTCGTTGAGCTATAAATATATTTTATCTCTCCCGACCAGCAGCAGCAGCACCATTGGCAACAGCATTGGCGGCAGATGTTAATGAAAAATGTCGCAGAATATTATGAGCATTTCTTTCTTTTTTATTCACTTTCATTACATCTCATTGGCCAACTCATTGAAAGCGAAAAAATGAGAATATCACAAAAGTGGCATGGCAGGCAATTAATTGATATTCCCTATTGTCGGGCATATGGTCGATTTCGATTTGACTCATTATAATGGGCAGGGAAAAAAAGAAAAACGTAGACAAAAGGGTTATTCCTTTTATCAATTTTGTGTGTATGTGAGGAACCAAACGCCATGAAAATAAATTATTAAGTTTTTTTTTTTTAAGACGATTGCAATGTGTCACTTTTCTATCAAGATAATACGGTAATGCAAATAAGAATTATAAATTATTAACGAAATACAGTTTCAACAGAGAAATTTATGTTCTTAGAGGAAATGATATTTTCCAGCAGAAAGTTTATCCTATACAAGAAATACTGTAACTGCTGGAAACAACGGGCTTCGGTTCTAATATCTAGCGAATATTTTGTTATTACGAAGTGCTATTCGGATATAGGACCATTTGGAGCCTCTTGTACAAAATGCTAAATAATATTATACTAAATTATAAAACCTTCGGCGGAACGAACCCTACCCGTGTGACGCTAAGCTTTGCAAATCATAAACTGACCTTATATATTCACAGTACCAGATATTGCAAAAAGCTTGCAAAAACATTATCTGCTGTTATGCATACACGAGTATTTAGTCAGTTGTTTGTTTAGAAGGTCACCGATAGGTGTCCATCGTCCGATTACTTTACGCCACTTGTAACTTGTAACTTTAAGGAAACACTATAGGAAGAAAAAAAAAGTTAATCATCCGATTTTTAAATAGAAAGAAGCGATTATGGAAGGATAGGATATGGAAAAGTACAAAAGACCAAGTCCGGAGGTTTTACGGCAAGATAAAACGTCAAAGTTTTAGTATCGAGTTTTCTTTCTGTAAGGCCAGCTGAAGGGGTCGACTCACGCATGTGCTGTAAAGTAAGGGGGGGGAATGCTACTTTCGGAAGTGAGGAAATGTCAATTTTTGACGACGCTGAATACAATAATGCACAATATGGCCTGCAGTAAAAAAAAGAGAAAAAAAAGAAAAGAAAAAAGGCCCATCAACCATCGCATATAAGGTTCGGTCGACCATATAATCAGAAATTTTGAAGGTCTAACTAGCCTGATTGTATTACCGCGGCTTGGATACTGTTTGGGTTGCGACGGCTAACAAATATTTTCGAAAAGAATATACGGGGGAAAGAATTAGGCAAAACCAATTTCACGTTATATCCAGGACAATGCCTGCTGAATAAAATACCGTTTCTTTAAATTTCAATATTTATTTAACGACTGTATACGGAGTTTGCTCGATTACAACTGACTTCTCGGGATGATCTTTGCAATCATTTTCCCTATGAATTGGTATTCCAAATGACTGTTGAACTTTAGGACGATCATTTGTTCCATACAGTAGAGGTTGGGGGAATGGATACGACCTTACGAAAAATTTCTGAATTCATTTTCAGAATGAACAGCTCACCCCCTCTTTCAAGGCTGCAATATTAGGCTAAGCATATACTCATTAATAACCACTTCAAAAATGTTAGATTCTTAAGTAATATGGTATGCAATAGGAAGGAATAAAATAATAGAAATAGCAGTTCAATACAATTCAAATACAATAAAAAAAAAATTAAAAAAATATATCTTATAATGACAAAAGAAGGCGTGGCGTCACTTTATGATTCCGAATTCACGTTGATTATAATGGTGGCAGCTCGCGATGCAGAACCATGCCCAGGAGGAACATGGTAGGTGTTTCTCGACATTTGAGAGTCCTGAGGGAAACTCACTGGTTTCTTCTTTGATAATCGTTTGGCATGAGGGTGATGTAGAAGAGTGTGCTGATTGGCCTGGCAAACCACGCATCTTCCGCGGCTGGTGCAATTATTCAGTGTGGGAATGTGCTAAACAGTTTAGGCAGTATTTTAATCTACGGACAGATAGTCGCCGAAACTTATAACATTTTCGAAGAGGATGATTTTTCTTACAATATTTACAGGCCGTTTTGACCGTTTGGCGCGTCCAGAAGACGTAGCAGGTTTTAGTTGTGGGTTTGAATCATCTTTGGAGCTACGGTTTGTTCGTAAACGACGTGGTGGCGTGGACATTTTGCTGTAGAATAGAGAGATGTGAAAATTTATATTTGTTGCGGGTTAGGCAGTAAAACTAATTTAACTATTGGCCTCATGGTAAGACCATTAATCACACTCACTTCCGCTACTCTAACTTTCGCGTCTGATCCCGGTATAACCTTTTCGATTCTTCCTAAATGCCATTGGCTTGGTGGTAGATTATCATGTCGAATGACAACGAGATCACCTACGGCAAAGTCTCTTTGACGATATTGCCATTTATTTCATTTATATAGCTCTTTCAGATATTCTTCTTTCTATCTGACCGCTAAATGATGGTGAAGTATTTTGAGCTTTTGCCACCGGTTAACGTGGCTCAAAGATTGTTTCCATTTTTCACATTTCCATTGCATCACGCGAATGAAAAATTGAAGATCTTCCCAGATTCAGCTTACACGCATTCTATTTTTATACTTACTGAAAGGAATATAGTCTTCATTGCCAATTTGAACAGATTTTACAAAGTTTGTCGATAGCTTGCCAAAGTGATCGCCAGCTCCAGGCGATATTACAACCACTTAAAGCAGATCGATGACTAGATCGAGGCTAGATCGGTGGCCGTATGTAATAACCATCGAACCACGGTCACGTGTAAATTCTATAAATTGCAGGATAAATTACATGATTTTATGTCACCTTTACGTCAACTACAGATCGATTCATTTAAAATTACATGAACTCTAGCCCGAGTTTGCTATTCGATATGCATTTGTGGAATTTCACTGGCCCTCATGAAGTTTTCAGTGATGACGACTAACAATTTTACTGAGCTGTTTTCCATCAAACAGTACCACAGGTCTATGGCTGACTGGTTCACAAAATATGTTTTGATGATGTTTAGGAACAATTATTAGCATAAGCAACATGTTAACTGCTAGAATATTGGCATCATTGGTTAAAAACTGCAAGATGTTACTTCAGCCTTCACAGGCATTAAAGAGGAGTCTGCAAAAGTAAGTATTTCAGTTATTTGTTTCAGGGAAAGTCTAAAGGATGACTCACTTCACAGTTTTTAGACTCACTAGGGAAAAATGTCGATGTAGCCTGAACTTTTGCCATCCATCAGGGACTTCAGTCGGACAAAGTCTTTTCATCAAGAAATGGCGAGCGATATTGGACAAAATTGCCATAAGAATTGGACAGATCGATCTTCATAATCACTATGGAAACGAGTAGTTCTGAACACATCACTCTGTACAATTTTGAAATGATGTATAACTTCGTACTCCTCTACAGCACCGACAATAAAGTAAGAAGAAAACTGGTTTAATTTGTTTATTTAATAAAGAGTTTTGAATTTGGTCGGAGTAGACGAACAAATACGTTTCATAATGACAGATATTTTTTTTTAGTTTGAAGTTTAATATTAAAATTTACTTGTTCACTCCTTCCTACTATTTAGTACAGAATGTTTTGGGTAACCAGATGTAATCTGTATCCCATTTTGCAATTCCCATGAAATTCAATTGGAATGAGGTTCGTAGGCATTTCCATTATTTGCACGCATGACCAACACCATCTGATTCATAGAACACCGTAATAACCAACTGTTCCTTTGAGATTTCACATTAAGGAACAACACGAAATTAAAAAATGTATGGAGGTCCTCCAGAGGGCGCCGTATCATACAACGCCTATTTGGCTTTTTGTCGCTTTAATTAAAAGCAAAGATAGGTGTTCAGAATGTTGTTTTGATGGAGCAGGGGTATGAAATTTTAATTTTATAAACTTTACACTGACATTGACTTATGTTCCGCTGTGGAGGAAAGTTCGTTCCGATAACCAAAAAAAAAAAAACAAAAACAAAAATTATTTATCACATTCCTTGGCGCCACAAAACATATTTAATCACATCCAACATTAAATACGCCTTCTTATTTGCTATTGCTTGCTTGCTATGTTTTTTGTTTACCTGTCGTCCGACAACAACCGCAAAGGACATTCGACAATACAAACCAAAGAGAACAAAAAAAAAAAAAAACATTAGAAAAGAGTTTGAGCGTACTCTCACCGACGGAAAATTCGGTTCATTGGATGATGGGGAGGGGGAACGAACATGAAACACTATCCTACATTTTTGTAATACTGTGTGAAATTTAATCAGTAATGGAGGTAGAACTACAAAACAATAACAGCAACAAAAAATTGATGGAAATCATTACAAAAAGCAAGCTAAATGTTATCGAAACTTGCAGGTTGTTATGGCAGAAGAGACGGTGATACGAGGTTAAATCGATAATTGAATATTTTGGAGGCAATGCAATGAAAAATAAAAACAAAATGTGGCAAGAGAGAAGATGGATTTTAGATACTTTTCTCAATTACCTGCTGCTGACATAAGAGAATTTTCGTAAATTGCAAATCGAGATTTTGCGCCCACCCATTCAGTTGGAATTTCCATTTGACGATTAATAGAAACAGATTCCTTACATGTGCAGCTTTACCAGTTAAAAGTGAAAGTTCGATGAACAGTATTGAGAACAGTTATAATACTTTTGTGAATTTTTACTTAATATTGATAATAATTACAGTTTCAATTTTATGATTCGAAAATGTTATTTAACGTTGAGAATTTAAGAAAGACCAACGAAAATTGGAAAATTTGGTTTCGTGTTGAGAAAATAACAATTGATATTGAGTTCTTTCCAACGAATGCAACTGAAATTAGTTTGTTATAAAGATTTTACAGAATTTGGGAAAAGAATTGAAAAGCATATAGGTGATAGAGAAAACAGTAAATGTCATTGGGAAACAGAGTAGAAACAGTCTGCAGTCAGGTGAAGTGACTTACACATATACATGCTCGCTCAATGTCCTCCTTCCAAAAAATTGATGTTTAAAGCTACAAAATAATGGTATATCACTATACTAATCGAACAAATAGCTGCGTATAAATGTATTTAACAAATACAAATTTTCTCCATAAAGGCTGGTACTAGGCTGACATTCCCAGTGAACTCCATGTGAAAAGAAAAAATGGTCGTGGAATTTGAAGCAGAATTTTTTCACCGGACAGTACTATGTATGTTCCTTAGCCAGGAAAATGTTCTTAAGTGGCAACGCTAATTTCTTTCTTTTTGTTTATTTCCAACACTAAAGTCAAAATAACGTATAGTTTTGCGTCCCAATATGTTCAGTAATACATTTATAAACTTGAAACTGAAACAGTAATAAAAGGAAGACAAAACTTAACAATTTCACAAATATAGTTATTGTCGAACATATTCTGACCTAACAACATCTACAGTTCCGATTTCAGTGTTGGAAATCAATAAACGAAAAGCAGGCAATGTCGCTAAATTTGTTCACGAACAATGTCTCGTGGCATTTTTTCCTCGTGAAAAAAATCTTAGTACGTAGCGTAAGAGTGAAAAATTATATGTATAACAGATTTCACAGGTAGTTTCTCAATTGAAACTTCTCAGCGCACTGTTAGCATTGTGGGTCGGCCACTTTCCTTTGAAGGTAATAGGTGGGTATTATACATGACTTACTTTGGCTTTTCATCAACTCTAAATTGAACACAAGTTGTTATTATTATTATATTATTATTATATTATTCTTATTACTATCAAAAATTATTGTTATTACAAATTGACTGTAGAAGCGAAGCCGTTTTTTAACTGAATTAAAATCTGGCATAAAAATTGAGCTATCACGTCTTGTTCATTTTTTAGCGTGTGCTGGCAATACTGCAAAACAGCCTATACTGACACTACAATTTCACAATTATTAGTTTGACAGAAGCTCACATTCATTCTAAATCTTTATAATGGTAGCTTTTAAACATGTCAGGTACATCGTGTGTTACTGATTCAAACTATATTTGCTTTGTGTGTGGTGAATGTTTGGTTAGAATAAAAGGGTATGCAATATCATAATCATTAATATATGCATATTTATATTATTTTGGTTTTGCTGTCAGAAGCTTGAACAAACCGTGAACACCGACAATGTTTTGCAATAGTTGCAGAACTATTTTATACAAGAGGTCAGATGGCAAGAAGATCTATTTCGATTTTCAATTCCAGCACTTTGGAGAGAGTCAAGTAACCACCAAACCGGCTGTTATTTCTGCTCAACAAAAGTTGATGGATTCAATATAACAAATCGAAAAAATATTACTAACACGAATGTTCCATAGGTTTCCAAATCAGTTCAACGCCCACCAAGTGATATTTTGCTAGTCATTCCCAATGCTACGAGCAGTAAGTCCGAAACATCTCTCACCAGCAGTGATAGTTTGTATCAGGCTGATGATGAACGCCATTTATTGACACAAACTGAGCTAAATGATCTAATTCGGGATTTAATTTTAACGAAGCAAGACGCAGAATTACTATCTTCACGCATGCAGCAGTGGATACATTTTGAAGTTGGGTCAAAAATAACAATCTGTAGAGATAGACAGAAGCTTGGAATTGGCTGCATGTTTTGAAAAGAAACCCTCTATTCTATACTGTACTGATGTTGATGGTTTATCTCAAAACATGAACCAGCCATGTGACAAAACTGAAAAGAGATAGTTTATTGGTGGCGCTAAGTATAGTTTAAAGGCTCTTCTTTTGCATAAAGGGAATGAAAAACCATCCATACCAATTGCTCGTGGCGTTAATACAAAGGAAAATTACGAATCAATGACTGAAATTTTGACATTACTCAAATACTCGTACAACGATTATAAATGGAAGATCTGTGGTGACCTTAAGGTGAGTGATTTATATTTCTTTATATATATATATGTATAGTATAGACCAGATCATTGGTTTGTGTCTGGTATGCAAGCAGGTTTCACAAAATGTTGTTGTTTCCTTTGCCTATGGGATAGTCATCATTACGTCAGAACAGTGACCAAAATGAACTAAGTATTCTCCAGGAAATCAAAACATTTCAAATAAACCATCAATTGATCCAAATGACATTCTTCTTCCGCCGCTGCACATAAAATTTGGGCCTTTTAAATAACTTTGACCAGGCTCTGGACAATGATGGTGCAGTATTTAAATATTTGTTAGCAGTTTTTCCTAAAATTTCATATGCTAAAATCAAAGAAGGCATATTTGTTGATCCACAGATCAGGAAGCTATTGAACGATGACAACTTTTCACAATGTTTATTGAGAAAGAATATGCAGCCTGGAGAGAATATGCAGTTTTCTTGGAAACAATAAGAGTGAAAACTACCGACAAATTGTTGCTGAATTAATGACAAATTATCTCGAAAATAGGTACACGAATCTCACTCGAAATAAATTTTCTTCATTCGCTTCAAAATTTTTTTCCTCAAAACCTAGGTGGGGTGAGCGACAAACAAGGGGGGCGTGCTCATCAATATTAAATGAAAATTGAAAGAAATTATCAAGGATTATGGAACAAAAGCATGCTGGGAGACTATTTCTGGACTCTAATACGTGAAACCGAACCAAGAAAATATGCAAACCAAATTCAAATAGCGCCTTTCACTTTTAAAAATTCATTGATTTTTAAATAAATTAATAATTTCTTACGTAAAGAATTAATAAAAACATTGTTTTTTGTATCTCGAAAACCTGACGTGACAGAGAAGAACCAATTACGGATTCGAATTCAGTCCACCAAATTACCCTAGGGAAGATATTTGGTTGCTCCAGTCCAGAACCTTGTTGGCTAGCGTTATCTTTTCATTAATGTTTAGGGGGATAATAAATTCGTTCATTCTTTCATCGTGTTTCATCGTGACATTTACCTTTGAATACTCCATACGTTTCCTCGTTTTATCAGATAATTCAGAATTTGCGACGTTTTATCGTTGTCGATTAAATTAGACTGTCCCTGTCTTGTAAAATGTAACCTAATGGTGTCTTTATACGCTGATCAACCTTGTGTGTGCCTCAGTATCAGCCTTGTTGTGGTAGTTCGAGCCAATATTGGTCCGAGAATCACAAATCGTTTGTTCTTCACATCTATTTTCACATAACGAAGTTGCATTATAGCTGGAGGATAGCCTAGTCTAGTCCCGACCAAAACTCCGTTGGAAAGGCCAGACTTTTGAAATACTGTCGAAACTTGGTGTGGCGAATTGGAAGAGAAACGCAGAAGATGGAAGCGGTTGCAATTATTTTCTAAGATTGGCGTATAATAGAAAAGTATGTCTGTATGTATGCATGTATGTATGTTCCAGTCGCCACCTAAGAAGTCGCCACCTAAGATTATCACATCATACTCTATTGGCTGCCGACAAAATGTAACCTTTCGGACAATTTCTCTAAAAAGTATATGATTTTATGAAGTCTACACTGGAATATGTGAATTTGTGTAAGAACTTTCACATTCGCTTAATGTGGCCATATTTTGTGTTAAACCGAAATTATCCTTCTTTCTCCATACATTATGATATTCTTAGAATTGTGTAGCGTTTTTGGCAGAGAATTTCGAAACATCATCCAGCACATGTGCGAAAGTGTCTTCCAGCGTGGTCTGTAATCATACAAACTACAAATCTCGTAGAGCTGCTGCGAGGTGGAGCATTTTGCGGGGAAAAGTGAGTTGTTGAAGTGAAAACTTTACAATTTTGTTGATTATAAAGCGGACATAGATGCATCACACATACATGTACGAGTATGTGTGAATGTACACACGTACCTACCTGAGAGCTGACTGGTCTTGAAGGGAAGTGATAGCAGCTTTTTCGCATAAGCAAAATGTTAAAACTGCTTGGGGCTGGCTGGGGGTACTGAAGAGTGAAGCAAACATTCTGTTAAATATGTTTAAGTTTTTCCATGCTGTTGTCGTTGCCATTGTTGCTGTTGTAGAACGAGTCGAAAAGAGTTTTTATTACCAAAATGTGTTGGTACTCTTGGCTGTTGCTGCTGCTTCAGCCTTGTTGTTCCCTATTTGATTTTATTGGATGTACGAGAGCATCTCATTGTGCGTATGTGTAAGAATACTGAAGTATATTGCAAGTATGTATGTGAATAAGCGGTAGTTTGCGTGTGTTTGTGTGTTTATTGTATAGCACGCACAACAACCATCACTGTTATTTGTTAAGGGGATTATTGCTTTTAAAATTACGACAACGACGTAGCAACAACGTCAGTAATAATAAGAAATATGTAATTGTTATTTTACAATGAGTGTATGCGTATACGAACACACATACATATGTCATACGAATACTCACTCCGTCCAGTCCCACGCATTTGTAATCATACTCGTATCTACACGAACACTCTGGCACCCATCATCCTCCCAACGATAACGACAAACATTCATTCATTCATTCGCTCGTTGAATAGTTCGATCCTTTTATGGCAGATGTATAAATATTCATTCCGTTTTGCTGGCATTTATTTTCAATGTGTATCATTGAAAGTTCAAAAGAATAATGGACAAAAAAGGACATAAATGCCGTGGGCGGAAGCGCCAAACATTCTCCAATATCATCTGCTGCAAATAGTTACGATTTCTGGAAATGTGTAACAAATCAACTAGAAAAAATTGTTATCAACAGCTTTGAAAAAAGCGCAGTCACAACGAGCCCAGGTACATTCACCTTTACTATCCCACGGCCACCGGCAGCGGTTTAAAATGGATTTGTATATTTTTTGGTTGGTTTGCTTCTCTCTCTCACACTCTTTTGTGATATTTTGCACTGTATTAATAATACATTTAAAAACACAAATCTTGGCCAGCACCGAATGATTTATTTAATAGACAAAGATTATAAAGTGCGGAGGAACTGAACGTTACATGATTATATGGTTTGTACTCTTGAAAATATTTTCATATAATTTCCATAGACACAGGAATTAGATCGAAATGATGTAGTTTCAAAGGCTGTAAACTGTCGATAAGCTTAACGTTTATGATGTCTAGAAAACTTTTTGCACATTTTTTTCGATTTTTTAAATAAATTTGAATTTTTTTAAGTATGACAGGGATATCTTTAATATTTCTTAAAAATGTTAACTGTTTTCAAAAATCTGCGAGTTCTCCTACACACTCAGGTACTCATCTAAACTTCTTATAAAAGTGCCTACAAACCCGAAATGGCAAACTATTAGGCAACAGAAAGAGTAGGTAATATTACGAGAAATGTAGGACTGTCGTGCTTAGTTTGCGCCTTCATGTTACGAGAAATAGTACTCTCTTTATTTCTCCCTAAATTTGTATTCTGCACATAAGCATGACCACAATATTGTCCCAATGTAGGAAATCATTGAGCAAATGGATTTATAAAAGGTCTAACTTAGAACTAAGTTGACTCTTTTTTACACACTATCTGCTTCTTTATTATAAATTACATCAGACTGGGCGGCAATACTTTTTTCCTCTCTTTGTAGCAGAAAAACTTGGAGAAAGATTTCCAAAATAAAACACTGTGCACTGATAAAGAAGAAGTCCTTATAAGAGCTTTTAGGAAGATACCCTTGGAGAGGCTGTCGCAGTGCAGAACTTTGAGAAGGCATCGATAAAGAAATCACAAAAGACTTTCGAAAATTTGGTCCTTATTTGCTCATTTTTTTGCTTACGAAAATTTTGTCTTTTGGGCGCACATAGACAAGAATTCCAGGCGATTTACTCATTCTCCTTCACTTCGTCATACCAAATTTTGATAGTGTCTCAGAAAGCTGGTCGCTACAATTTAGTTTTGGTTAACCTATTTTGTGTTGTCTATCCACTTAATAGCCGAAAACTTTTCTAACTGCAACATTTCAGTCCATTTTTTCCTCTCTTCTGTTTCTCCTTGCAGGGTATCCGCATAACATTACAATTCGCTACAATACTGTCATGTATGAAATATCCTGTTCATTAGACGCAATGCCCTATTTATCACAATCGCAATTTCAAGTACTGACCTTGAGGCAGTTGCCATCGAATTCGCAATGCACTACCACTATGTATCAGAAATATTAAAATAAGGAGCATTACTTGCTAACAATTGAGAGAGTTTGCCGGAATAGACTTTAGATCTTCGGGGGCAACAACTTTGCGCAATGCTTTACCACTGTGTACCAGAAATTATAGAATAAGGAACTTTGCTTCCCAGCAATTGAGAGGGTTTGCCGGAATAGGCTTTAGATCTTCGGAGGCAATAACATTGCGATATCCTGCTTTTTTCTATCTGGTTGTATATGATTTCCAATCCGTCCAATGTATTGCGTATTTTAGATACCAAGTTTATGATAACATCATGAATTATACTCATGTCTACTGAACTAGGCATGGCACGCCATCCATTTACAATCGCCAGACTAATTCTGTTTCTCTTGTTGTAGTCAGGATATAGCCAAGTATCTTTATATTAAAATCTATCCGTTTATTAACGCGGAGAGTCTGTATGAATCCATTGTCGAAAGCGTTGCCATAAAAATTACCCAGCATATGAGATACGTGTTAGCTTTTTACATTCGATTAACTTATAAACATTCGATTTTTAGATTTGCCGAAAAATATCTCATGTTTAATAAGGATTTCGAGCGTTAGTTGGGGAGGCTTTTATTACGCTTGTGAACTCCTCGAGTGCTGAAGTGTTCGTCAGCTCATCTAGTTTTTTTTCTCTATTCATCTTCCTTTATTGAATCTTTCTTTTGAAATTCATAATAAGTATTCAAATCTTAATCCTATATTGTATCACCGGACCAAGTCTAGCGTGTTCTTTCTTTTTAGGCGGATATGACCAGGAAAATATTGAAGGTTTTGAGGGAGTGGGTTTGAGTGGGAGGACAACTTCGTTACATATGACCTGCTTAATTTTCTTATTCCCTCGGAAATATAAGGAATGCTTAAGTGCTTGTGTATGTCATCATTCCTAATATACCATAGAACACCACAAATTTGCCATAGTATCCTTGATTGTCTTCTCTGCATTCTCTAATTTATGTTAGAAACTGATGCCGTTCCTCAGAACTGGATGCCATATGTCCATATTGGGCTTCCATATGGTTTTGTAAATGGTGATTCTATTTTCCAAGCCGAGAGTAGACTGGGGGCCAACAAGCTAGTGGAGCCGAGTAATTTTTAATTTCAATTGAGTGATTTTTGAGTCAATTTGATTTTTCCAGCTGAGACGTCGATCAAGGTGAATACTTAACATGGTTATGAACGGGTATGATACTGCCGTGAATAGTGAGGGCCGGGCAATTGTTCTGTCTGAGAGAGAATGTAACCTGTACACCCTTAGAGGTATTTAATTCTATTTTCCACTTTTCGAGTCAAGATTCTAGTGTATGCATACTCGTATGAGACTGCAGTTCTCTTGATGCCGTTAATGGTCAAGTGCTAGTGCTCATGAATGTGGTGTCATCAGTGAAAGTTGAAGTTTGAATTAGAGAATGAGCAGGCATGTCAGAGGTATAGATGGAGAACTTCTGCTGAAATATTTCTTTGAGTTGAAACATAGTCCTTAAATTTCACTACAGAAGATCCTTGACATAGCTCTTCAGCAACTTGGTGTCGTTTATCGGTAGAAAAGAAACTATTTTGTAAATGAGGCCTTCATGCCATCCTCTATCAAAGACTTGGGATATGTCTATAAAGAGAGCTGAGCATCATTTCTAATCTTCGAATGTTTTTCTAATCTGGCTTACTATACGGTGTACTTGTTCTATCGTTCCATGACCCTTTCGAAATCCAAACTGGTGCATGGATATTACATGGTTTGTTTCAATATGTGATTACAAAATTTACAGAAATACCTTTTTAAAAAGTCTAGATAAAATAGAAAGTAAACTTATGAGTCGATATAATGTAATATGTGACAGTTCCTTTCTAGGTTTTGGCAAGTATAGCATGCTATATAAATAAAACTAATTTCAGAATATTATGGGACAGTTCTGAGATCATTTTTGCTGTTATTTTAGCGTGTTCTGTAGATTTATTTATTTTCAACGAAAGAACATTTTTCTTTAAAAGAGATAGACTTGTTTTCATGGGATTTGTGACCATTGGTCTAATGATCGTTGGAGTCATACGAAAGATTTTATTGTTAGGAGTAAATACTTCCTCCATATGATTACCAAATTCTTTAAATCCTTTCGTTCGTATTGGAGACTCTTAGTCCATAGGACGTTATAGTTGCCTTGTGGCCTTGTATAAGCTACACTCAGTTTTTTGTGTGGCTTCTAGATGAGATAAGTGGAGGGTTTCAGAGGTTTCTCTGTTTTCATCCAGCGCTGAGTTGACTTTTGATTTGCACTGGTCGAGACGAGCTTTGAAAGAGGAAGATCTATACTTTTGTCTCATCAAGGTGACTGTCCCTTTAATAAAAATTTGGTGGCTGTAGCTGGTATTTCAATCCATGATTATGCGAATGATAAGCGTATGCTGTCATCATCGTGCTATGGTCAGTCAGAAATATTCAAAATTACACGATATTAGGGGTCGCTTTCCAGACGGAATTTAATGGCTCTTGATTGATTGAGTCAGCCCTCCTTTTCTACTTAGGCATTGCAATCTTCCAGGATAATCTTGGAGCCATTACATATTTTTTTAAAGACGCTCAAAATATACACGAGTTAGTAAATACATCTGTATTATGCAAGAGAAGAGGACATCTTCGTCACGTAGTCTAACGCCTTGCTAAAAACTGTTATGTTTTCTACGGCATTGTGGTCCGCAATGTATTGTGGGATGCATATTTATTATGTGTGAACGTACCCGGTCACTGTATTCCTTTGACAATTATTTAGCATTCACAAATATTTTAAACCTCTTCCAGATGTCAGATAGATGGCAATAGATGGGATTTTAGATACTTGTGACACATCATTTTATGGATTATTTAAATTCGTTAAGTTTTGAATGTATTTTGGCTCCACATGAAGGATGCTATTCTACCAAACAACCTTAGAAACTACCAGAAATTAAGACATTTCAGTGATTTAATGTTATGTTTTCGAGATATGTGTTTGTTTTCTATCTTTCCCTTGGTTACACTTCCTGTGCGGTTTTCTTAGAGTTTAGTTCTGTGACTTTAATTTTTTTTTTTTTTTAATATCACACATTTCTCACACACATCTGCATAACATCTGTGATCTACAAAACCTATGCTATTGATCAGAAATTTAGAAATGAGCTGTTGTAGAAAAATACAAATTTCTTTAAGAAATCACGAGTTTTTGGAAAAAAAACAAAGTTTGTCTAAAAACCCAAATACGAATATTTTATGGAATATCAATTATGTCTTTAATAACTTAAGACGTCTGTAGATCTAAAGGTCATTTACAATGAAGCAAAGATTTCAATACGAAGCCATCGTTCATACAGAAATCAAAAATTGTGCTTTGAGAATTTTATCAAAATGTTTAATTGTATAAATGAAATATTTTTTGAATAATAGGCAAAAATTGTGTATTTTCTCTTCATTTAACAACGAACTTGAATGGTATCGACTATTCTGAAAATAAAGAATTTTTTATTAAAATTCATTTTCACCTAGTTCTACCGCTGAACTATTGTATAAGTTCATACAAATTTAAATCGTTGACCAATGTTTGGGTAAAACTTCAACTGTAAATTTATGAAGTATTTAAGGTTCCCAAGTTTCATATTTAGCTTCCCCTTTGTTAAAGTGTTAGTATAATATTTCAAACACTTCAATATCACGTCCATTAAATTGTACTGAGTTAAATGGAATAACTTTTCCGTAAGCATTTTCAAATATAAAAATGAATTTTACTATTTAAATTTGTTTATCCATAGAAAACTTTGTAGCACTTTCAACTGATGGCCGCCAACTGCTAGCCAATCAGCAGCATCTATACATGTATCAACAGCCAAAGCATAGATGTATGTATGTATGCACTCGTACGTGTGAATATATGTAGCCAGTTAAGCCCAAATTCCGGGAACACTAACGAACTGTTCGCATTTTAACGCGCTTGACATTGATGGGCAGGGAAATCAATGTGTGAACGTCCTTAGACGCTCTAGAATATGGCTAAAACCAACAGCATCAACAAAAAACTAGCATGGTGTTAACCCCCCAATTGTCTAACTAGTGTGAATAAGGCAATGCAATGTAGGCTCATGTACACACTCGTACACACACACATAACGCTCTGTAGTACCATTTGCACTGTAGGCAGCATATGGCACAACTGCAAATGTGAGTGTATTTGGTTCTGATGCGCCGAAAGTATTGTTGAATTTGGACATCATCGAAATTCCCACAAAAAATAAGCGAAGCGAAGTGGAGAGGAGTGTTGGAAAAAAACAAGAAAAACCATTGTTGCCTTGGTTTTTATAATAACGACATTATGATCTATCAGTGGCATGTTGCACCATGTCTGTCTACACCAAAATGTGCCCGAAATCCGCAAAATATTTTGAATTCCGTGACCTGACATGTAAACAGCAATGCTGCTGTGCTTTGTGCCCTCCAGAGAGCTCTTTAATTGGACATTTCCTGGGAGGGGGGAAGGGACACATAATTTCACATCGAATCAGTAAATATGACCGTTGCAACTGTGAGAGGCGAACGTACAAATATTTGAAAGTCCAACGTCAACTGCGTGAATTTTCATATGAATATTTGAGCACTTTTATGTTTATGAATCAGGATTTGGATTTGTTTAAATTACTATGGTAGTTATTGCGGAATGACAGACGTTGTTTAATGGCAAATTTTAATGCGGTATTGGGATAAAATGAGTATAATTAACTCATTTGCAATGATTGTGCATTAAGTTACAAAACGGTAAATTATTGGACTATAAACAGTAGGCAAAAAAAGAGACTAATTTTCTGGAATCAAACGGTCCCAATGTAAATTATAAATTAAACTGTATGTTAAGATATTGACGTTGTTATTCTGTTGTAATGTAATAATTGGAACCTTTTCGGATTTGCTAAAGATTGTATCTGAGATATCCATAGGAAATTTTTGATTGCCATAGGAAAGTCCGGATTTCCATAGAAAATCTGAGATATTTCGATTAGAAAGCTGAGATTTCCATAGAAAAACCTTGATTTTCTAGAAAAGCTAAGATTTCCATGGGAAAGCTGACATTTCCACAGGAAAGCTGAGATCTTCATAGAAAAACTGCACTTTTAATAGAAAAGCCGAGCTTTCCATGAAAAAAGTGAACTTTTCATAGAAAAGCTGAGATAGCTACAAGAAAGCTGAGATTTCTATAAGAAAACTGCGATTTCTATAAAGAAAACCAAAATTTCCATGGGAGAGCTGATATTTTCGTAAGGAAGCTTAGATTTTCGTATGAAAGCTGAGATTTACATAAGAAAGCAGAGATTTCATTAAAAAAAAACTGAGATTTCCATAAGAAAGCTGAGGTTTTCATATGAAAACTCACACTTTCATGGGAAAGCTGACATTTCTATAACAAAACTACGATTTTTATAGGAAAACCAAGATTTGCATGGCAGACCTGAGATTTTTGTAGGGAAGCTAAGATTTCCATATGAAAGCTGAGGTTTACATAGGAAACCTGAGATTTCCATAAAAAAAACTGTGATTTCCATAAGAAAGTGTGATTTGTACATGAAAACTTGGAATGCTGAGATTTCTATAAGAAAACTGAGATTTCTATAAAGAAAAACTAGGATTTCTATAAGAAAACTGAAATTTCTACAAGAAAAGCTAAGATTTTCGTAAGAAACTGAGATTTTTATGGGAAAGGTGAGATTTATATAGTACTCTGAGATTTCTATAACAAATTTGAGATTTGTCATGGAAATCTGAAATTTCTAAATAAAGACCGGATACCGAATCTGACATTCCTATAACAGATTTCTGTAGGAAATCCGTTATTTCAATAGAAAACTTACAATTACAAAATTTTCATAAGAAGGATGATATTTTTTGAGGAAATTTAAGATCTCCGTGAGAAATCTAAGCCTGACAGAGACTTAAGTTTGCAATAGGAAAGTTGAAATGAATGCAAAGTTGAAATGTTATGCTTTCTGTAAGAATTCCGAGAATTGTTCAAGAAATCTGCAATCTCCACAGCAAATCTGAAACTTCCAAGGAAGCCGAGGATACCTTGTGGAATAGGAGATTTCTGCAAGATATCCAATGTTTCGGTAGAAAGCCTGAGACAACCGCAGAGAACTTGTCGCTATCAAGAATTTTTTATTAAAACTGGAAATTTCTATATAAGGCAATAAATAAAAAGGCTCCAAATTGCAGGTTCCCGTAAAAGATTTAAAATATAAGGCAAAATTTAACATTTCTATAGAAAAACTGGTTTGAATTACCCGATTCGATGTTGTTCGAAATCTGAATTCAGACTGTGTTCCATCTTCTGTGATGAAAAGAAATTATCCTTTACATAAAACAATTTCAAATCATACGAACCTAAAGATATCTATGCCAATTCGAAAGTACTAATTCCATTCAAATCCACTTCATAAATTTAGTTTCTAAGTTTTCTACGAGTCAATGAAGAATTCTATGATATATATGAGATTTCTGTATCGCATTTGCTTCATAAAAAAATCTCTAAAACACTTTTTAGTTATTACAATGATATGTTCAGGTTTTCGATGAAGGTTTGATATAAAGGACATCCAATATATTCTGAAAAATGAATTATCTGCTCTGTAAAATTGAAATTTTTAGTAGTTCTTTTTTAAACAGCTTCAGACTTGTCAGACAGATTTTCATTAAGGAGCTCGAAAAATACATAAGTTTTCGACCTTGCACAGACTTAAACAGTAAAAGATGTAGGCCGAGCTGAGCTCGCCAGTATAGTAACGGCTCCAGCATATCCAACATTTTATTACTTCATTATATTGTTGGGCGTCATCGACATTGTTGGCGAATCCCTGGACGGTGTTACAGCTAATTATTGTCGTTCATTCTTCTGCAATTTGAGGTTAGACATCTTTTCATTCAACAATAGTATATAATAGAATATATCTGAAATCCATTTGCAAGGATCTACAAATTATATTTCTTGAATCATTCAATTAATGTTCGAGCGTTAGTTAAAGGCTGATTCACGTGATGGCTGACCAACGAATGAACGACTCTCTATTTACCTCGAATCAAAATCAAATGGAAATGAATTCAGTTTTGAAATAAAAATATTTATCAATTTCTAATTAAAGATTTTGCTGTTTTTTATAACATTTTTAAAATATTTTAAAATTCTGTATGGTTTTTTTTAGTTGCCTTCCAGCAATATTTCAGGATTTCGACACTCATATAATTCTGCGTAAAAAGCCAATTTCATGTGTAATATGGAATCAATGAAGTAACGTTGGAATACATTTGAGCCCAACTTTCGTTCGCCCATGGCATAAAACTTGGATCGATAACCCTCAAATTTGTAGGAGACGCAAACGGGATAATCTCTCGGCAATAGACGAGAGAAATTGACATGGAAATAAACCCTGGCCACAGCCAAAGGATTGGGGCATTTTGGTGTCGGCTTTGAGAAATGAGCCTCTACATAATAACGTTGTCCGAAAGGTTCGATATTGTCAATTTTCTCTTGAGCTATAACCACGAATTTGGTGGCAGGCGAAAGATCCCACGTTTCGATGTATTGCGTAATTTGTCTCACTACTGAACGAAAATCAAAGTTATCTATCAGTGACCAAGGAACCAGGGGCTGTGATAGGTCTTCGTCGCTGCTGGCTGAGCTATTGGTGGCCATTGATGTACTTCGTTTACCAAGGCTAGAGTAATCTTCGTCCTTCATCTTGTAGTTTAATACCTTTCTGGTTTCATTGTTTTTGTTCGGTCGTCTTTTCCAACCATTTGGATTTTTGTATAAAAAATCTTCATCCCTATCGGAATTTATATATTGGACTGCAATTTGTACTATCATTTCTAATGTATTTGCCAATTCATTTACATCAATGCTAGGTGGTTGGGGCTGCTCCTTTAAGGCAGATAATTTTACAAGGTCTAAAGGACCCAAAGCTGCGTCTTCCATTAATGCTTTGAAATAAAACAGATATTGATAGATGTAATTGAAAAAAAAGAAAAAAAAAATGTGAATGAAATTAAAGTTCTGGACTGAGTTGTCAATTAGAGAAATTTTCGGAGGGCTTCAATAAAATTGATTTCTAAAAATGTTTTTTAGGAATCCACTATCTATTGTAGAAATCCTCCAGTTGAAACTCTGGAATGTGATATTCTATATTTTGAGCGAATTCTTGAAGAATTTCTGCAGTCGAGCTTGTGGTGAAAAATTTGCTCTGGTTGGCCGTCAACGTTTTCAGCTGAAGTTAACATCGATAAAGTTTAAGACTGATAGCCGCTAAACTATCCATGTCTCTCAAACCAATTCGTAAATTTTCTCTTCAATCGCATAAACGTCGCTCAAGTCATAAAATCTATTATAACTGATGATGAGGCATGAATTTATGAGTTTGCAAAAGGTCCGATGGTAAATAAAGTAAATATGCGAACAAAGAGAACAAATTCATCGAAAAAGGCTTGAGTTGAGGAAAATTCACTCACAGATTTTGCACCACTATAACTAGCTATTTTAGAAAATTAATCAAAAACTCGACAAATATCATTGAACATCCACCGCATTCAACTGAAATAGCTCCGGCTGTTTTTTTTTTTTTTTTCTACAACTCAAATTACTGTTTCGAGGTAATCATTTTCAATCGGTAGAAGACATAAAAGACATGGCGAGAACTGAAGTCTTTTCCGGAAAAGTCGTTTGAATATATATAGACCGATATCCAATTTGGGAAGCATCTCTAAAGTTTTTGAACATGTTATTTATAAAAAGTTAATTTTCTTAACAAAGTCGATAACTTCTCCGCATCAACATGAATTTCTACCTGGAAGATCTACTATTACAAATTTATGTTCTGTGAGCGAATAATGTATTCCACGTTTGGAACACGGTAGTCAAGTTGGACTGTATTTATAGATTTTTCTAAGGTTTTTGATAATATATCGCATCATATACTGTATTTTAAATTAATCGACGGGATTTCACTCAACAATTGATGGATAAGTGGATAAAATCATATTTACAAAGTACAAAGTTGTTATTGAAGGGATTGAATCATTTTCATATATTCAAACTTCAGCTGTGCCACAAGGGTCACTATTTATTAATGACATATTAACTTGTTTTTATAAGTCAAAAATTTTGCTTTATGCGAATGATCTAAATGTACGTTTAAAAGTTTCTACTGTTAATGATGTTTTACATCTTCAAAATGACATAGGCAGTCTTAACAATTGGTGCCTTTTAAATAAGCTTTCATTGAATTAATAATTGATGCCTTTTAAATAAGCTCGCATTGAACACCGATAAGGGTATTCATGTTTTCGTAACTGAATCCAGGTGTTCTATTCAAGGCGTATAAAGTTGTTGCGTGCACTAAAAGAAATTGTTCAAAATTATCTGATCGCAATACTTTCAAAATCATTTTTATATTATATGTCAGATCTAAGTTGGAATAAAGCGACATATTTGTTGTCCTCATTCCAATATTCATATGGCACGTATTGAACTGGTGCAGCGTCTGTTTGTAAAGTTTGCTCTTTCTTCATTTAGATTTGAAAAATCTCTTTCAACCTACAATTCGAAATGCTTATTACTTGGGCGATGCACTATAGGTAATTTGACCCATTTTTGTGACAAAAATTAATAACAATTAAATTGAAAAGATTTTTGCAATTTTTTTTTTTTGTGTTTATGTAGAGATAAGCTATGAGAAAAGTTTAAATTAAAAAGATTTTGAAATTTATAAAGTTGTAACCCACTTTTGGGAATTTTTTATTTATTTTGAATATAGATATGTATTTTGTTTTAAGTTTTATTTTACATTTCGCTATCAAAATTAATCGAATTTAATTCAGTTTCAAAAATATCGCCTAATCCTGTCTCCAAACTACTTTCGCATTTGCCAATATTGTCATTCAACTCCACAGATACTTCTGAAACACACAGCATATCTAGAACCTCTTGTGGCAGTTGCGCGCGTCTTCTCTGCTGCATTCGACTATCTAAGCATATTGACGAAATAACGGGATCAGACATGTCCATAGCCCTGTTAAAAACATCACATAAATTGTTTTTGCGGCTGTTATTGCGGGCATGATGAAGTCTATCCGACTTGTATAATTTGTTCCGCGACTCAGCAGCATCTTCGCCAAAACAACCTACTGGCAGTAAGGTATTTTCTATAATTTGTCTTGAATGAATCAATACCTTGTGAACGGTTGCCGTCATTGGGAGCCAAGGGTATTTGATTTGTATCATTTGGGCGGTATTGTGGCAAAAAGCTTCAAATTTCTGGGTATTCAATGGGAATTGACAGCAAATAGTAATAAGTATAATTTTAAGGGAATATATCAGCTCAACATCAATATCAACTATTTCCGAAAAAGTGGCATGGTCAGCAAATGCTGTACGGGCTGTGTTGCCATCATTGGTGTTTCCAAATCCACCCGTTTTTGGTTGATCAACTTTAAGGCTCATTTTCGACCAAAATAATTGTTGTACGAGCTTTTTTTTTCAGAGTTTTGCGATCGTCATCAGTTCGAATTTGCCATTTTTTAATACTGCTCTTGTATCCAGCATTCAAAACGAATTCAAAGAATCGTATCCAACAATGCAAAGGACTTATACCATACTTTAGAGTATCATTTCGTGGAAGAAACTTTTGGCTTTTGAAGTCTGTAATAGTCATAAAATCCTTTGGAGTTGCCTTGCAAATAGGACATGATTGACTAGATTTCGTATTTGTTAAAACGTTTAACACTTTACCATCAATCAACGTAAGAAATAGTTTAAAGTGTATTTCAATGGTTTTTCCCAACATCGATAACTATTTTTAAACTATTTAAGCCATTTATCTGTTGTTTTAAATCACTGTCCTCAAGCAAAATTTTTTCTTTTGTTTCTTTACAAAACTCCAGTTTTTTGGGACGACAAAACTTTATAGACTGAGGTGTGCGGTTATTCCAAAGTGGTCTACCGACCGAATCCACAAGTCTTAAAGGAGTCATTGTTGTTGCAAATAAGGAATAATCGGAATCATCGGGTTTGGATGCTTCCTGAAATTTTTGCTTATAAGAGGAATGCCCAGTGCTGCCATCAAATCCATAGCTAACAATCAGATCAGCCTTTTGAAAATTAATATTTTCTGTCATTAATGAGACTATGGCTTCCTTCTGCATTGCAACAATTCTATTTGCAGTGTGCGTTAACAATGATTGAAGGGAAACATTTGCCTGCCTCTCATTGACTTCAATACCAACTGGTCTGCAACTTTTCTTAGAATTGGCGACCTCGTTATAAAGTGGATATATGTCAGCATTTCGAATTTTATTTTCCTTTCTTGTATTCAAGTACTGTTCTTTTGTTAAATTGTTTTCTAACAAATATGCGAGTGCTTCATTTGCAGTGAAGCGAATTGGCTGATTATCAACAGTGTGCGCTAATTTTCTCATCTTGCAAGCTCTTGTTGGACTACCAATTGTCTGCCTGAGAACCACTGCCATATCCGCTTTATGTTGAACTCGAACCGCTATCGAAGCTGCACGAACTAGCAATTCCGTTTCGTTGTCTACTTTCTTTGATAGGTCCTTTGCTTCTCTATTCTTTGTGCGTTCGGATTTATCCACAAACTTTATTTTTGGACGCCCTACTAAGCATTTCGAAGGGGCAATCTTAGTTGGCAAAATAAAATCAATTGTAAGCCAGTGAGCGTTTTGTTTTTGGAAGACCTCTATCTTTCTGTGGGACTTGTTCCATCTCTTAGCCAAATTTTTACAAAAAGTTCGGGCTCTCTCTTTCAGAGATGATTCTTCCTCATTCAAAATATGTATATTTCCAACTTGGCCAATAACAAAAGTGAATACAGCATCGTTCTTCTCCTCTTTGCATTTTACATCAATCCAAACTTTCGCAAGGTTTTTATACTGCAAACGAAGGTCGCCTACGAAAAAACAACATAACTCAAAAAACGCAAAAAATCGCAACGTGATATTAATGAAATAAACTCAAAATGGTCCACTTAACATGTTTTTGATAGTCAAAATACGGCCAAATACGGCCAACATTTATAAAGCCTATCCAGAACAGATTACAAATTCACATTAAATACTACTGCATAGACTGCCTGTAACGCGTTGCTCGTAAACAATAAATTTGACGACGTAGAAATCATGTGTTACTCGATTGTTATAAAAATATAGTATACAGTCATTTAGTTCAACGTTATGTTTTATGAAATTGTAATAAAAAATTCTTTTTGCTTAAAATTGCAACAAATGACTTTTCGTCACAAAAATGGATCAAATTACCTATAGTGCGATGTAATAAATTTCAATCAATAATAATTATCCTGTGTTTTATTGACCAATTCATGACATTATTACTTTTATTATTTTTTTTTTTTTTTTGACAGAATGGGTTAAAAATATATCTTCCAACCATAATATAAAATCTTCAAGACCCTTAATGGAGTTTTTTTTCGACATCGGTGCCATTCCTTATATTAAGGTATACTCGTACGACTCGGTTTTTCCAGTATTTGCCATTTTTTTGACAGCTTCCATTTTTGACTTTCTGCAGTTATTTTCTTTTTGCCTATTTAATTCTTTTACACCAAAGAATTCACATTTTTTTATTAAATCTTAATAATAATTTCATATAGAAATTTAGTAATGATTAATGTGTATTTCTTTAAGGTTTCTATCTGAAGCCATTAGTATTTTATATATAAGAATTTCTCTCGAACATTCTCTGTTGAACTAAACTTCTGTTTTATTTCTGTTTTTTTTTTCCTATGGAAACCTCACTCTCTCTGAGCATAAAAGTTGTATTAGAAAGGAATTCATTATTTTACATGGCATTTAAGGCTTTATATAGCATGAACAAAATAATCCGATTTTACCGGTTATTCAAAAACTTGATGTTGTTTTCCAAGTAGTTCCATTATGCCTCCATGATTGAAATCCTCGTTTAAAAAACAAAAAAAAAAAAACAAAAAAACTTCCACACTTCGACTTCCACAAGCTTCTCTTGAGGCAAATTTTGCACCAGCAAATTAGTTATTCGTTATAGACGAGAACATGTGGTAGTCTCTTGATGCCAGGTCCGAACTATAAGGTGAATGCATAAAAACTTGCCAACTAAACTTCCGAAGCTTCTGGCGAGGCATTATCTGCGTGTATGACACGACATTGGTCCGATGTAATACAATTCCTCTCCTATTAGTTAACACCGACGGATTCTGCGCTTTTGCGTTCTTCAGACAATGTAGTCGTTGACAGTAAGGTCCGAATTGTGGCTTGAGTTTATGGGAGCAATTAATGATTTCCTGCCAATCCCAAAAAAACATACCCCGAAACTTACTTGGCCGTCAACCCTGGTCTGGTTACAATGCAGTAACAACTTACAGATCGAAATTCAATCGCTCTTGGCGGTTTCCATTATTTTACCGCCATTACCGGCAAACGGCTTTCCTCAGTGTGATGTGTTTTTGACATAAAAATTACCGTAACAGAATCGACAAAACTAAAATAGAGCAAAATGGATGTTACAGTATCATTTTCACCTTTAACAAAGCAAAATTGTGCTCATTTTTGACGCGCATTATTACAATATTGAGTTGAGCAGTCACAAAATTGTCTGGGTATCTTTTAGAGTACGGAATTGTTGTTGTTGTTGTTGCCATCTAGAGTAACAAGATCGCATTTTATCCAACGCGAGATACACATCATTAAAGCCATCTATTGGAAATTTAAAGAATTTATTTTAACAACAACTACTATATCAACTATTTGAATGAGTAGGAGGAGGTCTAAACGCTCTTCATAACAGCTCTTCTTTGTTGCGTATACGAAATAGTATTGCAAGTGCAAGCATATGGAATGAAAACATTCAGAGCGATAATATTTTGCATTTGCAATATTGCACGACCTATTGCATCCTATACTGAACACTCCTATTGCAATTTGGTGGTGGGAAATCGTAATTGTATTGCAATCATGTGTACTTGGTGTGAACAATGCGAAATGATATTTCACTTTTGCCTTTTTCGCTCGTTACCTAACTTGCAAAGTATTTATAACATTTATTTCCTAGTTTGTCATTTTACGAAAATCCCTATACTGTTGTTCAATATTGTTTGTAGTATTGTTTTTACTTCTCCCTCCCAGATTTCTCTTTTGGAAAAGTTTAGAGAACTCAACGTGTTCGCTGTTAACCTGCCTGCCTCAATTCCGGCGAAGGCCTTCAGGGATTTGTGTAGATTTCTTCTGCGTGAGGCAGCCACTTTATCAACTACAAACTGCCGTGTCTTTAAAGGTTAGATATTAAAATGAAATTTCATCCCTTGGATGTTAATGATGACAGTTCCCGTCATCTGTGACATTTATATTCAGTTTAAATTCGCCTAATCTCTGGGATTTGAGGTGTTCTCTTATAATTCCTTATTTTATTTTTCTTCTTCTATTTATTTCTTAGCATTTGTGTTGAATCTTTCGTGTAGTGTCCTGGTTTGATTGATGTTTACCATTACAACTGCTACTTTGCAACTGTTCCTTGGGACATGCAACAGTATCGCATTACCCAACTTCGAAGAGACCATTGCATTCCCTGGGCACTCGTTTTGGTTTGTTAAGGACACTATTCCGAAAGACGTGAATGCCTTAAGGCATAACGGGGAGCACATTTTGTCGGCACATTATATTTCTCGCACTCATCAGGTATGAAAACGAGCTGTTACTTTGAAATGTGTGCTTTTTAAGATTGTGTGGAGAAAGTTTTTTTTATGAAGCAACACAACAACAGGAGCGCCATAATACATATATCCTCATATATCGCACCTCACACACACACACACACACACTCATACACATAAGTCTCAGATTATGATGAGAAGCAATTTCATCACATACAACGGCATTCACACATTCATATGAGCATTCACTCCTGTGCAAGTATTTATTTTTTGCCTCCTAGATGATGGGTGGATGGGTTGCCAGAGTTGTTGCTTCTTGCACGCAGGTTGTATCGTTTGCAGTCAATCCGGAGGTGGGTATTTGCTTCCAAATGTGGTTCTGTAATGGGCTTATATTTCAAGTCATCCTCTCTGTCGGTTGTTGGCGTTTTTTTTTCGAGCTGTGTAAAAATTTAATTAATATTTGTTGTAGCACACAAAAACAACAACAGAAAAAAGTGTTGAGTAAATGCAGACGAAGAAGCATGAGTCCATGTATTTTCATCTTTAGCAAAAAAAAAAAACACAATTAAACAACACCAACAAAGCCGAGGACATCAGCAACAACCACATTAGGATCAACAACAAAAATAACATGGAAACAGAAGAAGCGGCAACCAAAGTATGTTTATTATGTGCTCGTAGTAATTGTAACTTCCTGTTCTAATGGAAGTAAACTATATTACGTTAAAGAGAATAAATGGTAAAGAGAATAATCTGCTCTCTAGAATTTCAGGGAACAAAAGAGGAGCTAACTACAACCTAATATGGGGAACTCAAAAACGCACATGCGTAAACTAATCCCATGAAATAAATTCGAATTGATCGAACTGCCTTCTCCTTTCCATCTATGTACTTCTCGACCGAATAAATGGATGCCACTATTGAAACAAATCGTCACATTTTCAATGAACAGTCTGGTCTACGGGGAATAAGATTTTGAGCTAATTTTCTTCACAGACTATTTTCCGACGTGAATAGTTTATATTTTTCATGAGGCTGCAGTATTTAGAATTGTGTTCTAAAACAAAAGTTTGTCACACGCAAAATTTCTATATGCTAACTTTCGTACAAATTATTTTCATAAAAAGTACCATATTTTCAAATGGAAATTCGCTTATACTTATACATTTCATTTGCATTGGAAATTTTGTACAAGTATAACATTATATAAGCAGTTGCATATAGGAACATATTCTATTCAGCAAATAAAAAAGTAATTCGCGAAAGTTAAATTTCTCGAAAAAAAACCTCTTCGTAAATGTACATTTCCTTGCAGTTTTCTAAAGTTTTTTAAACAAAATTTAGAAAATATTTCTAGGGAAATTGAAAAGATGTAATCGATTCAGACGTTGGTTCTACCTATCTTGTTATATGGCGCAGAATGCTGGGTTATGACACAAGCGGATGAATCAGTACTGGCGGTTTTCAAGAGAAAATATACTCCGGAAAATATATGGACCCACCATCGTTAACGGAGAGAATCGGCGCCGCATGAACAATGAGCTGTATGAGCCACATGCCGACATCGACGTGGTCAAACGGATTAATATACAGCGATTGCGTTGGCTGGATCATGTTGTGCGGATGGGCCTAAATGCTCCGGCACAAAAAAATTTCGACAACAAACTAGATGGACGGCTCAGAAGAGGGCGACAAAAATTCCGTTGGAAGGACCAGGCTTTTGAAATACTATCGAAATTTGGTGTGACGATTTGGAGGAGAAACGCACAGGATCTAAGCACTTGGAATTATTTTCTACGGGCGGCGTATAAAGAGAAATGAAAGACGGTGATTTAGTTTTGCGTTAAGACAAAACTGGGAGTTTATTTGGGTTACCTTTATTTGCAGATACACTTGGTGTCGCTTGAGATTCCGAAAAAGAACTAACTCAAGTAGCAAAGGTTAAGTTATTTATGTCGAAATAAAAACAATTTCGAACACAGCTGCCAGAATAAAAAAATGGCTTTGAAATAAAGCTTTATCACACAGTAGAGTCATTAACTTCATGACCATTTGTAGTAATAATTCAAATAAAGTAAGACATGCGATGGGACTCAATTCTGGCATAAACACCTTGTTTCGGTCGAATCTTTCAAAACTTTCACGCACTTATCCAGGAATTATGTCGTTTAAGCAAACGAAATAGTCTTAAATAAATCTCTTGCAGTAGCATATATGAAAAATGTCGGTGAATTGAAATGATGAATGATATTGTGCTTCAGAAGACACTAAATTAACCAACGTCTTTTGCCATACCAGTTGTTCAAATGTAAGCAGTTGTTAAGCTCGCCTATATTTTTGGAATGTAACTTTCACCAGCCATATTTCCATTAGAAAGAGCTGAATCTATCAGTAATTTCTTATGTAGAAAATATTAATATACAGAATATTTTCCCTGCTAATTTTCCCATACGCAAACTTGCTTTTCCCATCAGTTTCAAATAACCACTTTCAAATTTATTCTACCAATCTTTCCGTAAGACGATGTATTTTTATCGCTTTCTGTGGGAAAAAGAATACTTAAGGCATTTTATTTTCCATAACTGAAAACGACAACGTCAAATTTTGTCAGTTTTTATATAAAATATTTCCTGTAAAACCATTCAATCCTGCCTTCATAGCTTTCCTTTCAAATTATGGTTTATTGTTAGGCTTGCGTTACAAGTATACTTATATGGACGAAGTTATGCTTCTAGTATTTGTTTTCTAGAGTTCTGCTATCCTTTTATGAGAGTAAGTCAACTACTATATATGTTTATTACACACATACAAATATGTACAGTAACAAAGGCGCTTAACGGCAGGACTTTGTACGATGTTTGTTTTTCTGTATGTCGCTGAGTTATTTATCATTCCTTGTCTCTGTCTCGCTCTAATTTTTCTCCTCCTTCTCCTCTCTCCCTCTCTCTTTTAGCTTGTTGCGTTAGTGTTCGTGCTTAGATGCAGTCATTGTGTGGGGCAGACCATGTTCATACTTTTTTTTATCGCTGTGTCCTTCCCAGATCTGTATCTTATCAAAATGTACAAAAAAACGTCATCCACGTTAAGATTAAATAATGCCGCATACAACAGACATTTGTTAGTATTATTGATGTTGTTGTTGCTTCCTGTTGTTGCTGCTCTTACAGTTGTGCGTAGCGCATAGATTATTCAAAAATTAATTTAAATAACATTACATTAAAAGGCATACTACAACAGGTACTTGAGCAGAGCTGAACTGTTGTCTTCAATGTTTCACATTTTATTCGGTGTGCAAGTGCGATGGAAGCAAAGGAACTCAAAAAGGTCGCAAACAACAGCAAAGGACACAAAGGCCACAACACAACAACAACAGCTTTAACAGTCTCAGATCAAACATCACCCATACCTGGTACTCGATACGGTACTCCAACTAATGACAAAGGTGTCCCGTATATACCAGCGGCCCTAAAGACACCTTAATCTATTGTTTGTGGAAGGAAGATGGAAAATATATTGCCTCAATGGTACCACATTACATATATTTAAATGATTTTGCCCCCAACTTGTGTCGGAGAACATGTTGCTGTACAGTTTTATTACTCTAAATTGACAAGGCATGTCGGAGTAGGATCCCACTTAGCTGGAAATGTACAACTCAAAGTAGTGGCGCGCCCACACACCCACACGTTGTAGTTGTTGCTTCTTTATTACCCGTCCTAGGCATTGCTGCTTTGGTTGCAGCTAGGCAGGCAGCAAACCTCTCTTAGGGGAGTTGTTTGGCAAAGTTTGACGAGCAAATGAGTATCGTTTTGGATGTGAGTAAATGTGTGTTTCTTAACTAGTACGAACAGAAAAAATAAAAATAAAAAAAATAAAACACCGACAGCATCAACACTACTAGTTTATATGACTACGTAGTTTTAAGGCCTTTTTTGCCTTGCAAAACTCTAAAAAAGAGAGTAAAGAAAAACAGAAAAAAACCCTATAAAAGTGTTACATCTGGATTGGGGCGAGCCTTTTAGGTCCTCAATATGCAAAGGGAATAGTTTTAAATAAACCTTATGTTGGCTTAGTTCGAATCACTTCATCGAAACACAATTTTCCCCCTAAAAACTCACATTTGTATTGAGCAATATTTTCTACTAGACCAGTTATTAAAAGCTAACCTCTTTTACCAATTTTAACTGCCAAAGACTAAGCACTCAGTTTCCACTTGTATGCTTTTAAGCGGTCATATTAACACAATACGCGTCTACGGGAAATATTTATAAATCGTGACAAAATGAAAGGACGAAGGACAAAGAGTGAAATACCAAGGGCACATTTTGAGAGTGATTAAAATTGACTTGCAGCCGCTGTCCAAAGCATAAAAAATACTACGTACTTATACCACGTTATGAGGGTGGGAGAGGGATTGACTGCCAAAGGAAGTGGAGAAATTTTTAAATGTAAGGAGTAGCATTTATGTATGTTAAGAGGACGATTCTGATAGTTGTATTCATCTGACCGTGAATCGATACATCGTTCTGTATAATGTAGACAGATGTTACGAGTGATTGATTCAATAGACAAAAAAATTCAATCAAGGAAAGGCTGAACCCTGCTTTGGAATAATGGAGATTATCAGTATTTTTTTTTTTTTTTTTTGTTTTTTTTCTTTCAAATATTCTGTCATTTACTAAAATCAATGTATGAAAGTAATTGATAGATACGTGAAATAATCATTCGAACTCTTGAACGTCTCCAAAGGACCGCCAAATAGTGATAATTTTTGAATCTTTTACCCGTCTGGCAATGAGTCGGTACATCGACCACAACTCTATGTAAAATATGAGTTGGCACAAAGTCTTTATAGAGAAATCGGTACTAATTTAAATTGAAATACCGGGAGAAATGTTTAGAGGACTAAATAGGAACAAATACTCACTATGATTGATCTAATTCAGGATTTAAATTTAGCGAAGCAAGACACAGAATTACTAGTTTCACGTATGCAGCATTGGAAATATCAGTAAATTGTTGGAGCGCTAGGAGCATTTCGAACATGAAATAAATTTCCATATGATCTGAATAATCGAATGCAAACTTTCAAAGTAAAATTGAATAACTTTTGTCCTTTGTTCTGTGCTGAGCCTTTCCAACACAAATTTCCCAATTATTATTTAGTTAATTCTGTAAAGAGACAAAAAAAAAGACTTAAACAAAAAATGTATTCACTGATCAAATCTTAACTTTACTTATGCGCCAACCTATATAAACAAAAAAAAACAGGGCCCGAAAATACTTAATTCCAGGCAAACTTTGCTGCATCGCGCGATTCGGTTTATTTTATGTTCTCAACAGAAAGGCGAGCGGACAGACGGACATGCTTTAATCAACAAATAAACAATGTGGAGTCCAGGATGAGTATTTCTAGTTGTTACAAACTGAATGACAAATTTAGAATAAAAAGAGGTGTAGCCAGTTATAAGAAGCTTTTTAAGGAATACGTGTCACTGTGTCTAAGTAAAGGACTCCTCAATCCATTGATGAACATAAAATATTTTTAAGGTAACTTTCAATTCACACAATATCGCAATTTAATTGCATATGTTGGACTCTTTGATTAGGAATTGAGCGCCAATGGATTAGCCAAACTTTACGACTGTTGAACGTACTATATACCGTTCAACAACTAATTTTTTTTCTTATTAATTGATTTATATTATTACAATATGAATTTCCATACCTTTTCTTGAATTAAAAATCCTACCCAAAACATAATCTAAATGTACGAAATGCATTGTACTTTCATACTTAATCATACTACCAGGAATTGTAATTAAATTTTCTGGCCATATGGCAATTATTGCTCTTTATCTTTAACATAAACTCGTCGGAAGTAAACCCGCCGTTTCGTGGTGCAAGATTACGGTGACTTGTTCTTTGTTTTCTCGAGATCCTTATCAAAGACAAAGTAACTCACAAATCTCTTAATAAATCTAAGTCCCTACAAATAAACAATAAGTAAATTCTCCAGTTACTCGAAAGGCAAAACCCTGCACTTACCGGTATATAAACACAAGTTAAATTGCCTTGACTTTCCTTCTCGTAACCACAATCCTCATATTGTGGTGAAAAGTACTTCCTGAACGCCAAAGGCATTTCTATCATCCCAAGATGACAGGATTTTAATCACTGACTACCCTACTTGTACGATACAACCTGACATGGTTGATATGGTCTTAAATGTTATAATTCTGATGACAGTGTTTGACTTTAATATCATAACCAACCAGACGTAGTTTTGAAGTTAGGCAGAAGGCAGAGGCAACATTTCTATTTCAGAAAAATAAAACAACGGATAGCATGTAGAATTTTGAAATTTAAAAAACTTAAAAAAATGATGACTGAACGAGATACTGCAAAAAGTTGTCTGTGTTGTCAGTAGAAATATTGATTTCGACCAATTAGCCGATTACAGGAATTTCTTCAAGTTCTTTATCACAACGCCAACTTCTTCTATTAAGCCATGTTAATGGATAACAAAACAGCTACACAAAGCTAAACAAGGACTTATAAGGCAATGGTGCCGTATCCTCCGAACCGACTATAACCATAACGATTCTTATTGCTCCCGCAAATATGTATAGGTGCGCAACAAAGTTGCCGCTGTTTGACAGTAGATGCCGCCAGCTGTATGTGCTAGTCGATTCTGCCATAACCTAAACGCGATGAGCCAAGCTTAGTAATATGGTAAACAATTCGCCTAGACACAACAGTGATTTTCTTTTGACGTCATGCGAGTATTCTTTTGATTGTGTGAATATAATAATCGCCATGTGCGGGAAGTGTTGATTTTCTTTTTTCAATCAAGCAAAATGGCGGCTGAATCTCATCGGGAGCCTCAAAACGTTTACGGAGATGTTGCTTTAAGTAAAATAAAGTGTCGAAATTAGTTCCTTCGCTTTAAAGACGGTGACTTTAATGTTGACGACCGTTCGCCTCAAGAAAGACGAAAAACCTTCGAAGACACTGAATTGACGGCATTGCTTGATGGAGATCCGTGGCAGGAGTTTGCTTCAGTACTAGAAGTTACATGCCGAGGCATTTCCAAGCGACTGCATGCGTTGGGAATGATCCAAAAGCAAGGAGTTGCATTGCTTGATGGGGATCTATGTCAAACGCAGGTAGAGCTTGCTCCAGTACCAGAAGTTACCCGCCGAGGCATTTCCTAGCGATTGCATGCGTTGGGAATGATTCAAGAGCAAGGAATCCTTATGAGTTGAAACCAAGGGACGTTGAGCGTCTTTTTTGTCTGTGAACAACTGCTTCAGCGACAAAAAAAGGAAGTGTTTTCTTCATCGTATTGTAACGGACTATAAAAAATGGACTCATTACAGCAATCCGAAGGAAATAAAGACGTGGGGGCTGCTCGGTCATGCTTCTACGTCGTCGTCTCGGCCGAACATTCACGCTGCGAAGGTTATGCTCTGTATTTGGTGGGATCAGGTCTATTTTATTTATTACGAGCTGTTGAAAACCAGCGAAACTATCACTGAGAATCGGTATCGACTTCGATTAATGCGACTAAGCCGAGCTCTGTGCGAAACAATGGCACAAAAAAGTGATTCTTCAGCATCACAACGCTCTGTCTCTCATGGCCAAGCCTGGAAACGTATTGCGCCGTCCAATTATTACTTATTCCAATCATATGACGACATCAAAGATTGGCTAGATTCGTGAATATCCTCAAGAGATGAACAATTTTAACAGCGAGAACTTAGTTGCGCACCAATATGCATTATTTTTATAGTTCTATTGAACAATTTTCTCGTTATTCTAAGAGAAATTTTCTATCTTAAAAAAATCATAAAATATTTGGAAATCAAAGAGAAAAATTCCTACACGGATGGATTGACGCAATGTCAATGCCAGGTCATTAATCGAAACTTAGACATTATTAATTACAAATAACACCTTCATTCCCAGCTCCTCACTTCTGTAAGGTTACTTGCTGTAACAATTAGTTGTTATGTTCTTATTTAGCCTTCCCCTACAGTGGTGGGGATCACATACCGAAAAGGCTGTCACGGCAAATGTTTCAATTTTTTGCTTTAATATTTCCGTAGAAAAGAAAAATAATTTTGCAAGTAAACAGCTTGTTGGTCCTTATAGTCCTTTTTATTTGTTCGAGGAGTATACACACGTTTGTTATACACGTTCGTTATTTAAGCTTTTTGCTATTTGTTCTCATGTAGCCAGTTTTTTGGACCAACTAGAAATTATTGTATGTATAAATAAATTGGAGAGTTAGCAAGTGTGTGTGCCTTCGCATAAACTGTGACAACAACTGTGGTAACTGTTAGGATTGTGCAAATTGCTAGGTAATCAGATAATCGATTACAATTCTGTCCACATTAATAAATCGTTCATTTTCCTGTGCTCCTGTTAGAGATCATAATTAAATATTTACTTACTTTTACTTACTTACTTACTTAACAGATAATAGAAATATTGTTTATTTCGTATATCTTAAATGATACAAGTACGGTGCAGGTGTTATTTAGTGTTGTATCAGGCATAAAATCATGAATCCGGAAGTCGACACAACTTCTAACCGTCTTTGAATGGCACAAGCCTGTATGATGTCAACGATAATTCAAGTACGGAAAATCGTGTAGAAGTTTCTCAACATGAAACTTGGAATCCATGTTAAACTGTAAATCCTGTTTGGTGAGTCCTAAAGTCCATCGACTTGAAAACGACTAGATCAATCCCATTTATAGTTACCTCCTACCTCCAAATTTAAAAAAAAAAAAATGATTCGAAGGAAATACATTTAGCAACGAATCGACTGGGATTTTGAGAGTTTGGGTAAATTCTATTCCAACAAAGTATTGTAAAAGTTGCAGCATTTTTTAATCAAAAACTTACAGTTGAAATGAGATCAAGAAGCAATCAACAAAAATCTTGTGTGCAACAATGATATTTTTCCTGTCTTTCAGGCTATTTTTTTTAGAAAAGTGTCTTCATTGACTTATAGTTTGTATAGGCAAACCATCTAAAAGACAGCTTCGCTATATAAAATGTTTCTGCTAGATATATTTTCCAACAGAAGGGTGAGTTCATTAGAATTTTTTTAACCACAATATTTTCACATTGCGCAAAAAATATTTCATTCCACCTCAGAAGTTTCCCATCACAAAGTAGTCCACCCCCATACTAAGATGAAATAAACAAAATCTCTTACAGATGTAATTGTTATACATACAAAAATTTCAGTTTGTATTCTATAATCGGAGCTTTCTAAATATATTTTTGAAATAAGAGTTGCATCTAGAAAATTCTCATACAAATCATGGATAAAGATGAATGTGGACACGTCGTCAAAGCAAATCTCCTCTAGTACAGTAAGAATTATTTCACATAACCTGGGCACATTTCTATGGGAAAATTTTACTGTAGAAAATTTTGTCTAATAATTTTTTTTTTCAAATATACTCTTCAAAATTATTCCTTATTAATAATAGATCATAAAGCATAAATTGCCCTACCCAAAACCGTCTTTCTGCGTTCCCAATTCCATTACCAGCTTATAAACTTATCCGTCCATATAATTTTCAAGCAGGCACCATGAAATATTACAGCTCTGTGTCTTCTGATAAAACTAAGTAACCGAATGGATCAACGCAATTCTATCTGCGGAACATGTTCCTCAGCTTACTGAATTACAAGAAGATCAAACAGAAATACGATAATTTTCCATGGTGTAAAAATACTTGTAACAGTTTGGACTGAAGAGATCTATAAATTATTCAAAGACTGTTGGCATGATCTTGATTATGTTGAAAACTACAGGTTCTTCTAATCTATTTCAAGTTTCAAGTCATTATCACACTTTGTAGCTACAAATTTTATATAACAAAGAACTGGTAATACTTTAACAAAATTCTTCTTCAAAGTCTCATTAGTATTCTGACTGGCAATTCTTTTGAGACATAAAACTATTCTTCAAAATATTATTAGTATTCAGCTTGACGCTCATATTAATGGTTATCATAATCGCGTAATCATTTATTGTACAATTTTCACAACACTTCCACAATTTTCTTTTTCTTTGTTTTCGAAACAAACTGCAAAAGAAAATTGAAGAGATATTTTCTTTTCCTAAGTTTGTGGCTTCTACTTAGTATTGCTTTCATTTTCGATATAAAGAATCAATATTTTGTAATAATAAACTTGCTTTAACATCGCTGCCGAAGGATATTAGAAATGGTAATGGAACTGGGTGTCTGCTGTAAGAAGTTGCGGATGATTGTCTGCCGGTTTGTGTTTTCGCTTTCGTTTTGTTTGTGAGATGTTTGAAATACTTGGAAACTGATTGCTTAAGGAGTCTTTTAGAGGTAGCAACCTAAGTATAACAAATATAGTAAACGAATCCGGTTATTAAATAATTCATATTAAAATATTTTATATTCCCATTTCTCATAATGGTTATGGTTTCACTCGATTTCTTTCCTTTTTTATTAACTCAAAAGGGAAAAACAAGTAAAAATCTGAATAAAAAGTTTCTTTGAAATTTGAAGAAAAAAACAAGCCACCCCTTAGGATCGAAGTGAGCTTTAATATTGGTAAGGGAGAGGGTTGCTTATAGCGTTCCCAATGGTTTTTCACAAGTCGATAATTTTAATGAGTTATTGATGCCCTACACCAACTAAATGAGGTAATGTTGAGGTTAGCATAAAATTCTGTGGTTTCCCATATTTGTGGTTTTGTTTTGGGCTATTATTTCTGTTGAACCAAGATAACGAGAGTGATTTTTCAACGCAATTTGACAGATTAACCACAAACTCATAATTCACCCAAACAAAATATTGCACAAGGAAGTGTATTTCAAGATATGAGGGCCGGGTCGTTAATTGAAATTTGTTCGTAAATGAATAATCTTAATTTCCAAGCTGTGTTCTTAACAAGAAGCTGCTTAGAACGGAATTCTAAGTCTAGCACATTTGAAAAGTAAACACTCTACAAGGCTATCAAATCCATTATTTTTTATATTTTCCGAAGGAGTAAAAGACAGGAAGACCACGGAACACATGAAGATTTACTGAATTAAATCGATCATTAAAAATAAAACGGAATACAAAAAGTTAAAGACACCAAATCATTGATGAACAAAGCAGTACTGTAATGACTGTAATTTAAGTCATAGTTATATTAAATTCGATCGAGCAAAATCAGTTCAACAAAGACTGGACTATGCCTCACAAGAAACAAGATTGATCTCATGGTGATAGATAAATAGTACTTAATTAATGTAAAGGAATTGTATATGATAGGTTGTACTTACATTGGCTCAGATCGCCATCTGTTTGCAGCTAAGGTATAAGCAATTTGGGGCAGAACAACGTATTTTGCTCTGCCACAATCTACTGCAGATGCAAGCCAATATAACGATGTCGCTATGCTCTGTATCTCCAAAATAAAATGCTCCTAATCCTGATGTTCCCAACCAATAGAGGCCCTTGTCCGAATAAAAGTTGTTTCGTCCCAAATGAAACATTATCGTATTCCATCTCATGTTCCAAAAGGCAAAGGTTCTTTTAAGAATGAAGGTGATAAATATGGGCATTTAGAAAATTTCGTCAGTTTTGGTCTCGAAAACTTTTTAAAACATTTTACAACTTTGCGATTGCTAAAACTGAAGTATTTAGAATTACCTATTTGTCATCATTTATGGATAGTATGTACAGTATTGGGGTTGAAGTGATTCACTTCAGAATTTTCCTTTAAATATTATAAAAGTTCTGATGGTTTTTCCAGCATCAACCAAATATTGCAGTACTGAACAAGCTGTAAAATTTTGTGGAATAATGTTGAAAATGTTAATGATGTACACAGAGTAGAGGATATTGAATCATCTATCGTCTAAAACACCTTTTTCATATTTTTTACCAGTATAAGTGGATAATCTTTAGAATTTTTCCTTAACCATTCCTACATTTAAGATGGCTCTTTTGAAAAAGTATTTTAGTGGGGATAGATCCTTCTAGTATTTCCCATCTATCGCTATCAATTACTTTTTTAGTTGAATTAAATGTCAAATTTTTTGTAAAAAGCTTGAAAAACATCTGTTTTTAATATTATTAACAGTTTTTCTATCTACTGGGCCGGTTTTGAAACACGTTGGAACTTCATTATATCATAAGATATGATTCATCCACCACCTCAAGCGCTTCTCTACTTAAAGAACATTCAGCATAAATGCGGACGGAATGACATACTTAAATTATCATATATTTCTATGACAACCAATAATATCTGATGGGTTTGAGTATTTGAGTATGGAGTATTTGTGGTCGCTACAAGCAGAGTGGCAAACTTAGTTAACAACTCATCTTGTGCGTGGTGGATATAAAAATCTGATTAAATTTTCCTCAGAAATTGGATAACTATTTACGTATTCATTTAAACAACAGTTTCCAATCTATTATTTTCTATAAAACATAATGACAGACTGCGCGGTGGTTTGCGTCTCTTTTCGAATTCATGCTGTCAAATGATCTCGTCCTTCAAAAGTTGTATTGCTTACCTTCATTATCGGAAACTTCTCGATCTGTTACAATTTTGCTCCATGCGAACATCCCACTCAGCCAACCAAGTTACTGTCTTTGGATGCTCGAACACAAGGACGGGGCTCTGCATTAGCAATTACTTTATTGTACATTTTACAGAGTCTCTTTATAAATTGCACAAAAATGTATATTCGTTAAGCATTTTGCGTAATAAAACCAAATTCTGCACAATGTTTCATGGACATTTTATGAAGAAGCTTTTAACCTAAATAAGATTTTTATACGATGATTGCTTCCGCATCTGCTATGCAAGAAAATGGTCCTGGAGGCCATGCATACATTACCTCGCAAGATACTCAACAGTAAATAGCTTCACCTTGCTGATGTATCAGAACTCTACACGAAATTTGCCATTTAAATTCTTTTCAGTCGTGGCTTTTATAATATAACTTGAACTTTGACAAAATAAATCCTTAAAAGACGTATTGCATACCATATAGCTTAACTTGTGGTCGGTCTTTGATCGTTGCTCTTTACTTTCCAAACCATTTCATATGAACTCCCTAACTATTCGCCGTTTGTTTCTACGGGTCCATACAACAATGGCATTCATGAAAGACTTGACCTGATTTACAAAGTATTCAACGATAACATATTTAGAAAAATTTTATGAAAAGTTGTTGTGTAATAATAAAACACCCAACACTGCCAATAACCCAACCAACACAAGAAATTATGAAAACATAAAAAACCACAATATAAACACCAGAGCACACAAACACAAACACACAAACACAACTTGATGCATTGGCAATATTTGTTTGATATTCAACAATTCAAATTCATGTACTCGCACGAAGGACGTCAGTGCGAATGTGTCTGTGATTGAGTGGCAAATGTGTGCAGTGCGGGTGTGTGAAGAGCATTATAGTTATAAAGGAGCGAGAGGAGTTGAG
>JAHXMU010000006.1:2908705-2949820 GCA_019455685.1 Philornis downsi
TGTGTGTTTGACTATGTAAAGTTGAATGTGTTTGCGTTAATGTTTTTACCGGTAAACGCTGATATTTGTAGTTGCTGTTGTTGTTGTATTCGAGTTTGTTTAAGCGTTATGCCGGTGTAAAGTGAGCGGAAATGATTTATATCACCACAAATTAAACAACTAAGCAGTGTATTTATGTATATTAATTAAATTTTTTCATATGCACCATTACGGAAACAACAACTGTAAACACAACAACAGCCATTTCATATAAAAGAGCGTGGGTGGTAATGAGGGAGCTGTGAAATCATTTATCAATAAGTAGGTACATGCGAACGTGCCGGACAATGCTCCAATTATAAATCCCTAAAGACATATTAGGCTTTAAATTTTTCATATTCTTTTGCAGGCAATTTTTCACTTTAGGTGTTGAAGAAGAGGTCAACAAAGTCCCTTTTGGAGAGGGCGATAATGTAAAGGCCATATCAATCATAGACAAAAAAATATAGATGGGGTCTTAGAAATGGTGATGATCATCGGAATATATCAGTAAAATATGTCGCCATAATTTGAAGAAAATAAAAGCGTATCGTGTCTATGTATGATTCATATTCCTTTGCTTATTTTCGATGGCGACATTCAAATCAATGAATTGTGGTATTATATTACATACTCGCTTTGAAAAGTACCTCGGAAGTGTAATTAATATCACGAATACGCACATATTTTACCTTCTCAAGACTGGCAAGTATTGCAACTCAAATGATATTTTCGTTTCTCATAAAAAAAAAAACATGTACATGATGCTACGTTTGCAAAAAGCAAAAAGCATATTTTTTCATTTTATTTCCCACAAAAATATGGATTGTAATGACTGATGCAAAGAAATGATTAGAGTTTCAAAAATTTCGAGAACTTTTAACATTAAACACGAACAAAATGAAGAATTTTTTCTCACAAGCTTTAAAAACAAATGAACGCGAAACAAACGAAAATTTAGCTTGAGCTGCACGCTTACTTAGCTTTAGGAAGGTAAAATACGTAAAGTCAACAATTCATATGATTGATATTAATTATACTCAAAAGGTACGATTTGCAGTTTATGCGTAATATATAATCATAATCCGTTAATTTAAGTTTCACAACCGAAAAGAAGCGAAAGAAAGTGACACTCATACGAATGATTAATTTTTGTCTTCCTTAATTAGAGGGAAAAATTATGTATCTTGATAATTATTACAATCTAAGTTTGCCAACATTTGTATTTTCTAAGATTCACCCCATTTTCCATGTATTATTTTCAATTCTTCTGTAGCAATATTACACAGAAAGTGAAAGAAAGTATGTAGCATTCGGAAATTACTTCCTATAAGAAGATAAAATATTCTGCTCGTAAAATAAATTTCTGACTGAAGTTTCGGGTTGAAGTTGCATACAAAAACAATGGGATAGTTACAGAAGAGTAAAGTTTGAATATGGGACAAATCAGTCCAATAGGAAAATCCTATCTAAAAACGATTTGCACGTACCTCTAAAAAAGTGAAAACATTTTAGTTTTAAGATAATTGAAAGGAATACGCCGCGGAACGTGGCAGGCGTGAGAACGATTCACAACTACTCACATTCTTTTAGAGAGCCGCCCTAATTGTGCGCGTGGTTCTTTTGGAAAACAACTAATTTGATATATTATTTATGAAAAGAGGAGTTTTCTAACGTCGTCAACTCTATGAATCACAGATATTCGGAAGGAAAGAACTTAACCATACAAAGACTCCTATCTCTTAAAAATGGGTCCTATTTAATATTTAAATCAATCAATCGTTAATTGAAAAATTGAATTTCATGCCATTTTTCAAATATAGAAAGCAACCATCGCTGTTTATTAGAATAGTGTGGTATCCTCTATATGCTAGTTCCAGATAGTTCCAGGAGGCTAATAGTCAGAGTACCTAAATTAGGCATAATCAATTCTCCTTAATTTATTATACATACCAATGAGTTTTTTATTTCCATTTCCCCAATTCAACGATATTTTCATAACTTCAATTTAATACCATGTAGATTTGTAGACATTAATCTAACTTAAAGTTACAGCAATGCGTTCTATGTTATTTCAAACATGTTAATGATTGCTTTTCGTTTGAATAAACCCAATTACGTGTTCTATTGAACTCAACCCAGAGTTTAAGTAATATTAAGTATTAACAAAATGCTTTAATTTGCCTCATTCCTCCTCCTTGTTTTGAATACTATTAGATTAGCATCAATATCTCCCTTTGGCATTTAACAGCCCACAAGACAGCAGAAAATGTTATCTCTTCTGTTGCTTTAATACATTTTCGCATGTCGATTGGAATATCCGCCCTTTTATCCCTGGTTTCCATGTAGTGGGATGCTATTGATGGAAACTGTCCGCAATTGTGGCAAACTAACACCTCTGAAGGCAATGCCCGCTGATGTCACACTGACATGACACAATGATTGACAGTTACATCTGCCTCCAGTATTGGCCGCTATGCATCAACCAATCCATAGCCGAATTGTATTTATTATATGGATCACAAGTTGAAAGCAACTGATAGAAAATGGATGTGGTGAGCCAAATATCAGAAATATTTTCGCAAGCCACCGGGTTGTTATTCAACTCAATTCTTTCGCATAATTTCAATAATTGTATTATCAAAAAATAAATTCTTGTTCTTGGGGATTCTTTCAACTTAGCACAAAGTCATAAATTCTAATCGTATCCAAAGTGTCCCTTGGCTACAATTTTGTCCCTAAATAAAATATGAATCCTCCTTAAAACGTTTTCAAACCTTTACTATTTGCTCAATATTATTCAAGGTGCGAGGTCTCAATACGAAGATTATGGTAAATTTCTGTCTCATTTTTTGACATGTGTTTCCGGGTGTCAATTTTAATGAACGTGTCCAGGTTGAAAAATGACTCTTTCGAATTGATGTTGATACGTTTAAGTGCCATTGTTGTCTGGGACACCACAACTGATTAGTGCATACTATTCTTTGGAATATAGAAAAAACAAATATATATATTTATATACATATATTTTCATGGCAAATTTCTGCTCAAGGTCACTTGGGAAAATGCGTGAAGTTTCTAGGATTGTGCATGCACAGGTTGATCGAGTGTGAGGCAAAATAAAGTTTTATTGTCATTTATGTGTTTGGAATTTTGATTTGACTTTCATGAGTTAAAGTTGAGTGGCAACAAAGTTTTTTTTTTGAAATTTGGAAAGGTTGCGGAAGTTAGTTTTAGTGTTTTTTATGCCACGACTGGGTGGGAGGAGAAGGGGGAAAGGTGTAATATACAGATTTATATATGACATAAAATTGTAACAAAACTTACGTAAATTTCGACACTAAATTGAAGGAAATAAATTCGAAGGGGAAACGCTCGCAGGGTCCATAATTGCCAGTTTGAAGTGACCCCCAGAAGCAAATAATTTTATAGTTATAGTTTTTTTTTTCTACAACAGCGCCCAACAACGTGTTTAAGTAGGTAATAATAGATTACTGAAATTCTCCAGAAACGATAACACTGAATAAGTGATGACGTTGTCTTCTATAATGTTCATTTGGCTTTAACTATCAGTTTGCGGACTGTAGAATTAATTTATAATTAGCCACAAAAATTATTGCCTGTTTAACATAAATTGCATTCTATTTTGGTTAATTTATGCGTTTGCATTCGTTATAATGCATAATCAACATATTTCCAATTTATGGGTGTTCAATGAAACGTATGATTAATATTACATTTTCTCACGCTCTTAGAAGTCAAGTGCTTTGTGATCAACAAACAGCGCCAACACAATTTTCACGTGCAACTAAATTAAAGGTGATGCAAATTGGAAAATACCGTTGCTATGGTCGAATCACATAAGACAATGGAGTTGTTTTCTATGATGAAAATTACCTTCATTAGTTATTGATGTTTTGCTTATGGTATGAGTAATATTAATATTGATATGAGTCTTACCGTTCCACGGCACGTATGACTATTTCACTTCACTTTGGTTTATTGCACCGCACGTATGCTCAACATGAATTTTCTCGCTGCGTGAGATTAACACTTACAATTAATTCTAAATTCAAACCCTTTCATAGACGGCATAGATCTTGTAGGATATAAAAATATTTACCTACCTTTTATAATGGCGCTGTATTGTTAAACTTCTTTTTGTTGTACTCGTACATTGTACATTTGTCACTGAACAAATTACCATGTCTTGGACTCTCTATAATATATCATGTGCCAAGACGCCACCTTACTACATAATAGTCCGTTGAATTTGTATGAGTATCATTTGATTAATGTTATAATACTTTTATGCTTCCTTACAGATATTGTAGTCCTATTTGAGTTAACGCATAATCACCTAATATTTTATGTATAAAATTCGCTAGTTTTGAACTTTATTTGGATGCAAAATTTACACATAAGATTACTTTTTTCGAAGATTATGCATACATATTCAGTGGCAAAAAGCAATAACAGAAAACAAAAAATGATTAGTGGACATTATTAGTAGTGTTCGTTGCCCGTCTCTAACGTTGTACTGGCATTTGGACGATGTCCAAACAACATAATCATTTTCGTCTTGCACTTTACAACTGTGTAATTTGAATCTTAAAAAAAACGACTTCTTTCGCATCCCTTGAAAGGGTATGTGAAAGCTTCTCAATAGATTTTCGCTCTTTCTGGGCATTTGTTTATTTGACAACAAGGCGCACGAATACTTTTGGTGCATCAGCAGCAATTTTGAATCAAGGACAAATCTCGCCACAGTTGGTACTCATGCTTACATCTCGTTTTTCTAATAAAGGACACGGTGCCCTTATATTCTAGTAATATGGACAAATCGTGTTTATCAGCTCATCGTCAGCGGTCTTAAATTGGTCTAAAGGCAGGGCATTAGCAAGGGTTCTTGGAGCATATGCAGTCTCTATAATCTTAACTCGTAATCTATACTATCTGTATAAATATTCCGAACTTACCAGCAAATTCTTTTGCGGAGGTCATCAGTATTTGAGTCATCAGGCTGCTTACGATCACTAGAACAGTTTAAGAGTTGACTTTCAGTCGCAGATGTTGCTCATTTGAATCAAACGTATCGTTGTTAGATTGTTCTTTACGTTTGTGCGATTTCACCAACAGGGAATACTTGCAGTTTAAAAAGTTCTACAAGTGAGTATTCTGCTTCTTCTTCTTCGGTGGCGACCTTATCTATTATACGCCGCCCGTAGAAAATAATTCAAATTCATCACATAGTAATTCAAAAGCATAGTCCTTCCAACGGAACTTTTTCCGCCCTCTTCTGCGCCGTCCATCGAGTTTGTTGTCGAAAACTTTCCGTACCGGAGCATTTGGGTCCATTCGCACAACATGACCCAGCCAACGCAATCGCTGTATATTAATCCGTTTGACCACGTCAATGTCGGCATTTAGCTCATACAGCTCATTGTTCATGCGACGCCGATACTCTCCGTTAACGATGATGGGTCCATATATTTTCCGGAGTATTTTCCTCTCGAAAACTGCCAGTATTGATTCATCTGATTGCATCATAACCCAGGATTTTGCGCCATATAACAAGACAGGTAGAAACAACGTCTGGTACAGTCAGATTTCTGTTTGTTGGTGAGAGAGGGCTTTATCATTGAATTACTTGCTTAGAAAGTGATTCTGCTTATTAAAAATTAGATAAACGTAAGATAACAGAATTTTGAATTCGCCTCTTACAAAATGTATCAGGAAAGTTCAATATTTTTATTTTTACAATCCAGTTCTAAACTGTTAACCAAAGAAAATCGTCATTCACGGAGATTTACAGATACACAGTTTGCAAACTACTTGATACTCCAGACGTTGTCAAGTTTTGTACATGGGATGGCATGACTACCACTAATTACGTAAGTCGATATCCAACTAAAGAAAGTCAAAACTTTGACATTATTTCGATTAACGCCCGAGAACCCGTCGGCAGTGATTTTAACTGCTCATATTAAAAAATACAAACAATTTCCCATCTTATCCGCTGGTGGATTGATTTCCCAATAGTTATGTTCTTAAATAAAACCAATCAAGGTTTTCACAAAAATAACAATTGAATAGAACGATATATTTCTTTATTAACAACGACTACGTGAGCGACTCAATAATGCTTCTGAAAAACTTCTTAAAACTTGTTTTACAAATATTCGAATGCTTAAAAATAACTGAAGCTAAAAATAAATATAAATAATGGAAAGAGAGCTAATTTAGCAATTAATAGGTTAATCCATTGAGTGATGCGTAAATAAGAGTGAGCAACAAAAGCAAACAAATTGAATGAGATTATTAGAAAAGAATCACAAAGAGATAAACCGGAGTTAAATCAATGAGTTAATGTCAATGAGTTCAGTGGATTAAAGTTCATTGCACTTTACCTTGTAAGTGATCAATCCGAAAGTTAATTTGACGAACTTTTACCAGGCTCTAAATAGAGAAAAGGAATGTAAGCTGCAACTGTTACTGAAAGAAATAGACATATTCATACCCCTTAGACAATCGATTGTCGCATTTGTCAGTTCAATCAACAAATTTATCATGTCGTGTTCTCACATTTTCCCGACGCAATAGTTTTGTTATTTTTTGTAATTCAATTAACAAGTTTACAGTTTACGTCTTTGACACTTTCCATTGAACGATTGTTTCCACGTCAATAGGTAATCAGTTTGTTGAGATTTAGCATATGTATATTTTTTCTGAAATGCTCACACAATTAAACGAAGTCATGGTTTTTTTGTTTTTCAGTGTCGTTGTTCTCAATTTGTAATTGTAAGCTATTTTAAATGACCATCCGAATCGTATACGTAATATGAATTAGGGAGGATTGTGGGATAAACCGGACGTATGATTGATTTTATTTAAATTTTTTGCGTTGTTTTCACCAATTTTGAGAGCTTTGTCACTTACGTATACCAAATAATTGGGCGCATTGTACGGCACCTGTGTGCAGTCAATGGCCTTCAGTGTGTTATTTAAATACAATTTATTTTATAACAAAAAAAAACAAAAACAAAAAAAAAACACCGGAAGATTTATAATTTTTTATTCAGATCGTTTATTTTTTTGTTTGTTTATTTAATTATTGATAAGAAAAACTTTCTTTAGTTATATTTATAGAACAAATTTCAATTCTGGTTTGTAGTTTTTTTTAAATATTAGGGATATGAAATTTACAATATGTTAAAATAATATTGAAATGTTTACCAACATTGCCTGTAGTATAACAAACTACAATGTCTGCAAGTGATTATTACATGCTTAGTTAATTACTTTGTTAGACCAATAAGACAAACTTATAATTCTATTTTCAAATACATTCCTAAGTTGTCTACAACATCCTTAATTGCTATTCCATACTTTTACTAATTTTATCTAATAAACCTCAAACTACCCTCTTCGCCCATCGCCAAAATCAAGTTGCCTGCATTGACCTCCTGGTAGAATCCTTGATTTCCTTCATCAACTCGTGCGAATACAAATGACTTTGATTCATTTTTTTTGCGGGAAATATGTATAGTACTCTTTTTTTTCATAAACTTTTCAATGGACCGAAATTTTTCCTAAATATGTATGTCAAACTTGTACTTTTTGTATAATATTTAAATGCTTTTTGACCATTTAACAACATTTGCAACTTTTTGCCGTTACATTTTCGATTTTTCTCTTTTTGCTGTACGTCCTAAAATAAAGTAAAAGCGAATGCAGCATGTCCCGTTTTTGTTGACTTGGATGGCTTTGTTAGAATGGGTGTTTTTTTTATTTGTTGTAGTTTTCAAATCAACCTCTGGCTTTCATTGGCTGTTGCACACTGTCATGCTTAAACAGTTAACTATAAACAGCTTTCTTAGCTGCTGTTGTATGGCCTCTGCTTGGTCTCTATACAAAAATTTTTGAATTGATGTCAGCTTTTTTTGCCGGCTTGGATAATTTTTTAAGTGCACTCTACATTATGTAAGATATACGGGGACAAAGGTCACAGGTTAGTCACAAATATATGAAATGGTTGTGGTTAAATCTAACAATTCAATTTACTGCAAATGGTCTTTTCTCGTATACCACTTCAGCAAAAGAAAGTTATATTTCTATTAAATCCTTTCGTTTTCGTTGAAATTGCTTATTCGCCTTTAGGTTAGAAGTGTATGATTAATGCGGCTGATGGTTTGTAGATATTTACGATAATAGGTAACATAGAAGAAATTGAACATTTCCCAGTAATCTGAAACTTTTGGACTAGCTGTTGGCAAATTCAATCGGTCGGTATTACAAAATAAGGTGAAATTATTTAATAATCTACATGCTGTAATTTCATTTATTGTCCATCTGGAAACTTTCAATGTTTTCCGTTTTCTTATTATATCGATATTCCTCATTCGCCGTGGTTGTTCCACGTATTACTTATAAATAAAAATTTGAACTAAAATATCTTACTCGTCCTGCAGTTCATTTTTTGTTTCCTAGTAATAAAATTGGCGTAGCGTTTGAGTTATTTTAATACCAACTCATATAAAATACAAAAAGGTTGTGAGGCAATAAAGGTGGCAATTCATCATGGATTTTTCAAGGAAGTTGGTGGTGAGAAATATGATCCTGTTCTTCAAAGTATTCTTGAGTCAATAATCGCCTATGGAATCAGTGACATGAATAATTGAAACATTAGAGTATATCACCATAAGGGAAGTGATGGGGCAGATATTGCAGAGCATGCCTTAAGTGGCTTAATGGTTTCGTGTCAAACAGGGAGTGACAATGATAAAGTAATCACAGCAAAAAAAGGAATATGATTGCAAAGGATTTTGTATAAGAAATCAGTTGCGAAACTGACGAAAATTTAACAAAACTCACGTGCGTTTGAAAAGAAAAATTTTTTCATTGTCTTTATGTAACATCGTGGTAGTAGTATTCATCAGCCATTCTGTAAAATTACACTTTTTGTACAAATTATGCAGCAAGAGAATACAACAAATATTGAGTTTCTCCTGTCATAACATCGATTTAAGAACTTTCACACTCATATGGATATTATACCTATATCCTCATTTGATATCGCCGATTTTTTTAGATTTCTTGGCGGTTTTGAGTACCTGTTATAACTCCCGACTATCCTCTGTCTGGGGCTGAACCTTTTCTTTGCAGGCAATTAAAGAAAATATAAAAAAAATATCAGAAATTAAACATAAAAATCGTGTCGATTTTTCGACTACCAATGCAAAGCAATGGTTTCATACATACTTAAATTAAATATCAACAATTCAAGCGTAGAAACCCTTAACTGTCATCGTCATTTGAAGAAGATATACGTACTTTTATACCTTTATGAAAATATGTTTTATGACGTAGATATACTGATGGAAACTACAATCCAAAGAGAAGTGTGCCTAAAATTTTCAAAACAAAAAATTTCCAAATACCTAAAAAACTTGTCAATGAAATGATTTTTTTTTTACCAATACATGGAGTATGTATGTTGTGCACATAATGGGCGACATTTTCATATTTTGTTAATTTGCATATAATTATATCTCCATTGATTCAGCTGCAATCACACTTATCGTCGACAAGTTTATTTTCTTAAAGACTCTTACAGGGTTAAAAATTCAATGTGCCACCAATAGTGTGAAAAATACAGGGTGGCGCACCAATTACACTATAATAAGAAATTCAAATAATGATTTTTTGTATTCATTTATTTTTTTTTATTTTACCTATATAGCAAATTTAATTTTATTTTACATAACTGATTGATTTTGAAGATGATAGACTGTAAATGACTTCCATGCTCATTCTCCAATATGCGACACCTGATCAGAAAATTATTCATTGCGGCCTGAAGCGTTTTTATTTTAATAGACTGCCTCAATTCAGTCAAATTAATTGGTTTCGTTTTGTAGACCTCTTGCTTGACATAACCCTATAAAACAAGTCTGGCGCAGTCAGGTCAAGTGAACTTGGAGGCCAGCAGAAAGTGAATTTGTTTGGGAAATTTAGTAGGAACTCCGCCATGATCGGTCTGGCTATGCGTGCAGTTGCTCCATCTTGCTGGAACCGAATGCCGTTGAAACGTATTCGTCCTCGGCGCAGTTCTGGGTAAAAAAAAAAAAACTTTTTGAATATCCCCGTTATCCCCATTGACAGTTACTTTTACACCGTAGCACGATTCGTAGGCCACCAAGTAGAATCAATAACACAGTCTGGTCTTACCTTGATGTCAATGCTGCAAATACTTCACATTCATAAGCTTCACGTAGTCGTTTACTGATTGTTGCCATTCGTCACAGCTTAAAAAAAAATAAACTATCTCTAGGAATTTTATTTTAGGATTGAACAAAATGAGAGGGAAAATTTTCAAAAAGACGTTTGAAATTTTGGTAAAGACTTCCAATATAAAATGCTTACAATATGTGGAGCACAAATGTCCACGTGAGGCCGAGCGCTGAAGAATTACGTCTTCGTGCTTCTCCGCATATTGTGGGCGTTTTTCGCGCAGAGCTCGGCTCAATCGCATTAACAGAAGTCGATACCGATCCCCATTGATGGTTTCGCTTGTAATAAATAACACGGTGCCACCCACAGGTCGGTCCCACCAAATACAGAGCGTAAGCTTCTCAGAGTGAATATTTGGCCGAGGCGACGACGCAGAAGCATAACCTTGCAGCCCCTTTTCTTCGGATTGCAGTCATTACAGCCTATTTTTCATCATCCGTTATAATATGATAAAGAAAATCCTTCTTTTTTGTCGCTGAAGCAGTTGTTCGCATATGACGAATATTTGGACCACAATCATACATATTCATACAACCAAAAGAATACTCGTATGGCGTCAAAAGAAAATCACTGTTGTGTCGAGACGGTACGTTTTTTATATGCCAAAGCTTAGCTCATGACGTTTAGGTTATGGCAGAATCGACTAGCACTCATATCAAGCGCCATCTATTGGCAAACAGCGGGAACTTAGTTGTGCAGCTAATATGTAATGTAAATAATATAGTATATATATATATATATATATATGTATATATACATATTATAAATATATTAAAATAAATAATATATATATTATAAATAATATAATATATATATATATATACATATATATGTATATATATATTTAATTTAACTCAAAAAAACTTAAATAAATGAAGACATTGATAAAAATAAAATGAAATAAACAACAAAAAAGATATGTTTAAAAAACGTATATATAAACATGATAAAAATTTCTTTTTTGATTATATTTAAATGTAACATATTTTTGGCATCATTGAGTGCAAGTACAGTTTAAAACCCAAAAAATGGTATAATTTTGTAATTAATCAATTCGTTTTCCTCCTTGCATAATTTGTATAATTTTATTTCGAAAAATCATTTTTAAATTTGGCCAACTAAGTTCGATTAGGTCGATTTGTTCTGGGTAATAGTACGAATTGTATCCCCAGTATGTACTCTTTTGCTACATGGCGACCAATCCCGTGAAATATGATGTATAAATCACAATTCGCTCCAACCGGTGAGTTCAGCCGGTACCGTGAGGATCAGGAGTTCCCGCCTGATCATTTGGTGTAGGATCCATAGTGGGAGCATCACGCGTTCTGTGGTTGAAGCCAAAGTCGCTGGTAGAGACTACAGACTCATAAAGAAGTAGAGGTGGTAAGATAGGATTCACCTCCGCCAATGGGGATTATGTTCCATACTAGCATAATCAATGTGGTATTTTCTGGTTGGAAGAAAGGGCTGACAATTGCGGTGGCAGGCTTCCACAATTATCAGCCCCTATTCCTCGATAGTCCAAGTTAACTTGGCTATCCCCGTTGGGCGCTGGAAATCGCGTTGTAATATGCCCAGTGTGATGATCACACCGTGAGTAAGGCCCTCACGGCAAGACTCACGTTAAATCTTCGTAGACTCTGCAGCATGCCTGATCCGTAAAGGATTAGTTTCGGAGTATTTGTACCAAGTTTCAAAAAATCCTTCTTCTCGCACCTCTACTGTATAAATCAATATGAACGCCAATTTCCATGATTCTAGCCATTGCCCTCAATTTTATCACGCTTACTATTTTTAACCTGTTTTTAACCTGTTTTCTGATTTCGCACCTACTTTGTACTATGAATGAGGACATCTATTTTCGTAATACTCGTATTAGCTTTGGCCGTTTAACCTAGGCTATGGTACCATATTTGTCGCTTTTTAACCAGTTTACCCCCTAATACTAATTGTCGAAAAAAAAATTCTAGTTTGGTTGGTCAGTCCGTCAGTCAATCATTTAATCAAACAAGTAATGCAAACGTTTTTTATGCATTAACTTACTCTCATGATTACAAAGAAGTACGTTTACAAAGAAGACATTTTGCAACTTTATTATGATCTATTACGAACGTTCTGATCCTGCCTTACACATTTGTTGCTTTCTGAGCAGTATGTTTTGGTGGGATACCGCCTGCATAAGCTTCATGGAAACAGCTAAATGAATCAGTCATATGTCTACATTTTGATTTAAAATGCACAACCTGTAAAGTAAACATGCTGTAATTTTGGTTTTAATTTACAAGTCATAAATTTATTTGTTAAACATATTTCTTACAAGGTCGATTCCAAAGTTATGCATATGTCACAGTAAAGCGCATATCCATTGTACGGCATCTGTTTGTCGTCGTTTATGGTTTTACATTTGTTTTTGCTTGTATTTTACTTGTTTGTTGTTGTTTTATATTGGATCTTTTTTTTGCGTTTTGTGCTGCTCCTTTTGACGTTATTTGCTTCATTTCCTTCTGATGTCCTCACAACACTGACAATTAAGTCCAACAGTTTTTTCGCCACTCTTGCTGTTTTGTTTGGAGTAAATTTTTTATGTTGCCGCTGGTCCTTTTATGCCGTGCGTTGTATTAATGGCCCTGCTTTATGCCAGCGTCCGCCTTTAGGACTTGTTTTAAATTTTATTGCGAAAAAGGATGTGGACAAACTTTAGCATATCGGTGGACATTTTCAGCGAGTGTTCCTTTGTCATTTATATAACGCCCTCACTTCCCGTCAAGAATCGGCAATTTGAATTGAAGTATTATGACACGGAAAGGAGAAAAAAACAGCGGACCGCCAGTGTCAAATAAATAGATTAAATAAAAAGGCGAATATCTAAGAGAAGTGCCCCAGAGACGACATGCGTGTAAAAGGCTTTTGACAAATGTCCTTTCGTGCTTGACTTTATGACCCATAATATAAACGCAAGCAAACATCTTTCTCGTGTTTCCATTATATTTGAGTTACAACGAATTACAGTACTCAAATTTGTTGAGGCCAAGGAAAAGGCGACGAATATCTACAAATACTGCATACAAAGGGATTCATGCAAGCTCGCAGATTTTCGTCTCAATATATTAAATGAATATGTGGGTGAATCATTTTACATCCAAAAATAGAGGGGGTGATTAATTACGTTTCGCACAATGACGGAGCGTTGATTCAGATATGTGGAGCTGGTACTTGTTGGATGCTTTGGGTGTTTTGGGTTGCATAGCCGTAAATGGTTCATTGACATGCGCACAGTGGGCAGTAAGACAATTAGCTGAGAACAGCAGTCGGCAGCCTTATTTAGAAAATAAATTAGGATTTAAGCAGTAGGGATCTATTGGGTACAGCTTGTGATCTAAGAAGAAGTCTTAACAATTTTAAGGCAAAAATCAATTAAGGAATACTTCTTGTCTCACTTAATCCTCATTACAGCTACTAATATAGCCTTTTTTACTTTAACAAGTGAAAGTAGGAAGATAAAGTCCGAAGCTTATACATTTATTGGAGTAAATGAATTTTTGCTACCTAACATTTTTTGGCAGCATTAAATGTTTCTTAATCCCTGTAACCATCGTAAGAATAGCGAAATTACGTGAATTCGTAAAATGTTGGAAATATCGAACTATCGCTGATCAGCAGAAATATGTGGATGGTTTATTTTCAAATTTGTAAGTCTTTTGCGATTTTATTATAACATTTGCACTATCAGAGGAAACAAAGAAAATACAAAATGAACAGAATAATCATAATCAATTTTATGCTTTCAACTTTCAAGATGCTCAAGAGATTAACGCAGATTCTTTAATTCCATAAACACGTAAATATTAGATGCGCAACCGCTGTTTGCCGTTAGATGGCGCCAGCTGTAAATGTTAATCTATTCTACCATAACCTAAACGTGATGAGCCAAGCTTAGGCACGTGGTAAACGTACCGGCTCGACACAATAGTGATTTTCTCTTGACGTCATATTCTTTTGATTGTGTGAATATGTATGATTTTAAGCCAGATAATCGTCATATGCAGGAAGTATTGATTTCCTTCTTTCAATTGAAGAAAACGGCAGCTGAAGCTCATCGAGAGCTGCTTTACGTTTACGGAGATGCTGCTTTAAGTGAAATAATGTGTCGAGATTAGTTCCGTCGCTTTAAAAATGGTGATTTTGATGTTGACGGCCGTTTACGTGAAGGAAAACGAAAAACCTTCGAAGAACTGAATTGACGGCATTGCTTGATGGGGATCCATGTCAAACGTAGGTAGAGCCTGCTTTAGTATTAGGAGTTACCCGCCAAGCCATTTTCATGCGTTGGGAATGATTCAAAAGCAAGGAACTTGGATTCCTTATGAGCTAAACCTAAGGGACGTTGAACGTCGTTTTTTTTTCGCCTGTAAACAACTGATTCAGCGACGAAAAAGAAAGGGCTTTCTTCATCGTATTGTATGTATTGGACGATGAAAAATGGATTCATTACAGCAATCGAAAGAAAAGAAAGTCATGGGGGCTTGACGGTCATGCTTCAACGTCGTCGTCTCGGCCGAATATTCGGGCGGTCGGTGTTATTTATTACGAGCTGTTGAAACCAAGCGGAAATTTCACTGGGGATTGGTATCGACTTCCATTAATGTGCCGGGCTCTGCGCGAAAAACGCCCACAATATGCGAGAGGTACGAAAAAATGGTTCTTCAGAGTGACAACGATCGGCTTCATGTATCCAAACTAATTAAAATTTACCTGGAAGCGATGAAATGGAAAGTCTTACCCAATTCACCATATTCCCCAGATGATCACTTGTTCCGTTTGATGGCACACGATCTGGCTGACCAGCAGTTCCACTCATATGGCGACATCAAGGAGTGGCTAGATTCGTGGATAGCCTCAAAAGACGAACATTTTTACCGTGACGGAGCTCGAGCTTTGCCAGAAAGGTGGGGAAAAGTAGTAGCTAGCAATGGGCAATAGATTTTATGAATCATTTGCAAACATGTTTTCATAATAAAGTTGAATTTTTATAAAAAAAAAACAGCGAGAACTTAGTTGCGCATCTACATAATAACTAGAACAAATTCCTTTTCATCCCCTGAATGAGATATGGGAAAGCTTCGCATATTTTATTTTTGAACACACCCAATAAGCATGTAATTGGTTATACCGTTCATACATCGGAAACGATCTTGTATAAATACTTAATATCCCATAGTGCATTTATTTGATTCAAGGGAATTAGTTTTTTGTTGTACGAGTATGTATTTAATATACAAGAAAACTTTATTGGAAAAAATTGAAGAAAATTTACAAATAATAAATGTGTTGCTCGCCAATGCCAATCTCAACTTTCGTTTCTAACATTTAAATTTTAATTTTAAACTTAACTTTACTGGTATTCATTTGAGAATGAGAGAGGATGAGAGAATCTCCTTACAAATTACTCTGTTATGACTTTTGCTTCTATGGTTCTGACAGCCTCGTCTTCCATTTTCATGCGTACAAAAGCTGTTAAGATGTGAGGCAAGATTTGTGTCGCTTTGGTCGGCGGTCAGCGTCTTCAACTGTATTTAATGCCAACTGGAAAATACCTCCTAAGTTTAGAGATATAGACGCTAAGTTTCCTGCATCTCAAGAATCAATTCGTGCCATTTTATACAATCACAAATTATTAAGATCGCTGAAGAAATTTTTGAACCAGTCAATTTCAATTCCACGTTTTATAAATCTACATCTACATCAAACGTCAAGGTAATGTTGAGTATTTTCTTAGATCATCTTGGTGTTTTGCATTCGGAATTCTTACCAGAAATTCAGGCGGTCAGTAAGGAATATTATTATTGAAAGAGCAAATTTGTTAAAAAGATTTAGATTTAATGAAAGGAAACTCACAGATTTGGCACCATGACAAAACACCATCTCACAAGTTTATCATCGTGAACGAATTCCTGACCAAAACCTAAACAAATATCATCGAAAAACACCTGATGTGGCTCAAGCTAACATTTTTTCTCTCAAATTACTATGTCGAGCCACCCGTTTTCACTAGAGAGAAGACATAAAATAGCGTTTGTGGCGAAAACTGAGGTCCGTTCCGGAAAATGCATCCGAAAAATGTTTTGGTGATTCGTTTATATTCGTTTATTGTTTCGGAAATGGTCTACTTTGAAGGCGATACAATGAATTTGAATAAATAATAAATTCCCGGTACTTTCTTTAACAGAATATAAAGTTTTTGTAACATAACAAATTCTAGATGTATTCTAGATTATATCTTTAAACTATCCCTTGTTTATGAAACTTTATTTAGCTTGACTACCGCACAAAATTACCTCATTGTCAGTTTTGAGAACTCATTGCGCTTTTGAGCTAACTCGATAGAATGTCAATTCAAAACAACTTAATTGATGTTCATCAAACACTTTCTCCCAAAAGTTATGCACTTAGTAAAGTCCTCCCCTCCCATTGTGCCTGACACTCAGGTGGAATGACTTTTTTTTATTTTTCTCTATTCTCAGTGTCGCAACATTTTGCCTCACAATCGAACGAAAAAACAAACTCCTCAGAGAGACGTTGCAGACTTAAGTCTCATAGAATTCATTGAAATCAACTTAATTCTATTCTCTTTTTTTTGCTTTAATTATGTCAGAGCTTAACATCAAAAACAACAACAAGACAAAATATAATCCTTCAATTTATTTACCGTTTATAGCACTGGAGCTGTTGCTGAGTCGTTTGATGAGGGGAGTATCACAATGCTAAGGATGTATTTAGATTCTTCCACTTCGACAAAGAAGAGAAAATAATTCGCTTACGTGTGCGTGTTGGTATGCGAGTGCCGCTCCTCAGTGTGAGTTATTTAGATAAATTGTGATTACTTTTCTAAAGAACCCATTTATGTTCGATTTTTTCTTTTCTTCAAAATCTTTAAAGCATTTCATGTAGCATTTAAAACTTTTCTTTGTACGTGAAAGTTCAAGAAGACAAGTGTTGTCAATTGCCTTCGAGAAAGGTAATCACATTTATTGATATTCCGAATGCCGCAGCTAATCAAGTTCACGCGTTTGCTCATTTCGATTATTACAGGCTTGTTGTTGTTTGTTTCTACCAAGGTTAACAATTTAATCTCCAAATTTGTGTTTAATTTACTTTCCAAATTCCTTAAGACCATAATTGTTGTCGCCTTAGTTTGCTTTGGCCACGAGACCCCTTTCTGGTTCACTTAATTTTATTTGTAAGGCTGAGATGAGAGTCTAAATGGGGATTTGCCCATATTATATTCTCGCAGCTCCCAAGTGCAACATGTTGCGCTCAGCATTTTAATGGCCGTGAATGTTGCCATTAAAATCTGTTTATGGTCGAGTTGTTAACGTTATTCCAGCCTGTTCTGCTTATTTCCGTATGAACGAACAAAGCGGGCTGGCAAAGCATTAAAGTTTCAACTGGCTTAATCTCTTTACTTCAACCCCATTGTCAGTGGTCAGCGTGGGTTGTGCTCAACGAGAGGGACCTGGGTCTCAATTCTTTATTTATTTTAAAGTAAAATGTGATTTTTATAGTAGTTGAGAGTATTAAAATTTTAATAGGATCCAAATCAAATATCAAATCCGTAGTGAGATGATGGTATTGTAAAAAAACTTTACCAAATCAAGAAATAAAGGGAAAATTTTAATTATTTTTAAAAGCGTTGAACCTGGTAATAACTTCAAGAAAGGATTTAAAAAGCATCTTTAATTTCACGAGAGTCATAAATTTCCTGCTAAAATCAACTTTGGTTAAGGGTCCTTACAAATTCATTCTCCGCATTATCTCTCAAATCGCAATTTCGGCAAACAATGTTGTGCTGTTCTTCATGCATTGTGTGTATGCGGTTCTACCCTGCCTCCTCCACCTGCCGTTGCCGAATGTATCCTTGGCCACCATATGACATGCCACCAACCACCATGCAACAACATCGCGCTACATTACTGACTTGTTTTTATAGCGGTCAGTGTGTTAGACAAATTCGCTTTTTTCTATTGTTGAGTCTGGTACCATCATCCATTCTTCGGAATTCTCTTTGTCCTTTTTGTTTTATTGCAATTCTTTGTGCTCATATACAATTTTCAATGTCTAACGATGACACTCTATTGCGCAGGCTTTGGATGGGCTATAGTGGAGACTGGATATGAAAAGGAATACATAGAGTTATCTGTGGGGATGCTTAACACTGAATGAGTTAACACATCTCAACGAATCTGTCAGCTGTTAAGAAAAACAAAAGAAGACGTCAGAATTTTAGATTCAAATCAGAGAAATGTTGATAAAATGTTCTACAAATATTACAAAAGATTCATATTTTTCTGGCTTATTGTAAGGTATAAACGATAAATAAAAAATTAATAAGTATCTCTTACAATCCCGTAACCCACTTTTTTAGCAATGGGGCAACACTGCATTTCAGCACATCTCCAGTCAACTACCAAGAGTTGCCAATATTAGTACCAATTACGTTATTTCAAAGAGTTCCGTTATTAACTAGACATTTAAAAAAAGAAGAGCTAATCGTTTATTGTAATATGAGATAGTCATGAGTTTGTTATGAAATAAGCTTTGCTCACAAACAACCTTTTTGGTGAACTCCTTGAAGAAAAGTTGTATAACCTACCTACTTACTAGGCAAGAGACTAAAGAAGCACAAGTAGAATGTACCGGTCACTGAGGTATGCAGCCTAGCAATGTTTCTTTATGTTTGATTATAAATGTATGTAGGATTGCTGATCAACGCATATTACAAGCTCGTCCACAACACTAAAAATGAACCTTCCATCTATTCCATGTTTTAATTATATAATAGGATACTCAAGTTGCCTTCTGGCTATCTTGGTGCAGAAATCCGGGCCACTTACCATCATGTTTCTTGCCGCAACTAATCTGGCCACTCTGAATACCTTGTCGGATCTACTTCGCACACTGAATTTAAAGACTTTTGAACTAACCCTCTCCTCTTCCTATTTCAGTATTAAGATTTCCAAGTACAGTTGTAAGGTTGTGCTCGATCGTCATTTGCTTTGCCTTCCGCCTAAATGTATGCCCAAATTATCGTGACGGAATAATAAAGGGTGTCCCAACAAGAACGCAAGATTTAAATTTTAAATGAAACACAGATATTTAAAAAAAATCGTGAAACTTTACTATATCGTAAAGTAGACAGAATGAGGTTATGTATGGAACAACACATCGGACAGATGGCCGCCGAGGCTTTGCTGGCACACACGCGATCTTTTAATGAAATTTTCAATGACTGTTTTGTATAAATGCTGCGGTATTTCATTAATGCAGCGTCCAATTTCCTCTTTTAAGACGTGAGTCGTCGTCAGCTGATTCGCGTAAACCATCGACTTCAAAAAACCCCAAAGAAAAAAGTCTTATGATGTTAAATCGCACGATCTAGGCGGCCAATTCTGGTCTCCAAAACGCGAAATAACCCGACCGGGAAATGACTGATGCAGCAATTGAATTGTTTCTCTGGCTGTATGACATGTGGCGCCGTCTTGTTGAAACCACATGCCCTCCACATTCATTTTTTCAATTCTAGGCACAAAAAAACTGGTTATCATTTCACGATGCCGGCGCCAAATTTAAATCTTACGTTCTTGTTGGGACACCCTTTGCTTTGCTTTGATTTTGAATGCTCCTATGTTACTGTCTTACCTATTTCATATTCACTTTCATCCAAAGTCACGCCATTTTGAATTGTAATTGTAATAGTACCACAATTTTTGCTTCCTGCCATCTCTATCTAATCCATCACATTTTACGAGTATCGGTGATGTCAGCTTTATATTTGTCAAAGAAATCCGGGAATTGGATAGCGACATATTCTCTCCATAAAGTCTAGCGTTGCAGAAGAATATCCTTAAATCACGGTTTTAATAAATTTTATGGGGTAGCGTACTATTGAGGAAATTCGACTCTCTAGCGTTTTCACAACAATTTTTATTTCAGATTACCAGCTTCTTATGTTGCTACATTATACATTAGTGGTAGGGCTGCCAATAGTTTCTGATAAAAGATGTTATCTACTTACCTAGCATGGCGTTTAGGTTACTCAATGTCTTCTTAGGTTGCTCAAAGTCTTCTCACTTTTATTGCCACCACATATTTGAACGGAAGCTCTGAGCTGCTTGGGAAATTCTATAAAAGGTTCTTGTTATTCCCAAACGGCAAAAAGTCATAGATCCCAGACTAAATTATTGAACCCAAGTTAAGTTACAGTAAAATGTTGCCAAAATTTTCTCTTTTGGGTTCCAATGCAATATGCGGTAGTAGATGTATGTAGGTTGTTTAGTTGTTTAATGAAACCATTTTTTTGGTTTGGCACCTAATACAGAGCAGTTAATAAATGTTACTGCCAAGCTGTTATTAAAGTTGCTAAACGAGATTTCTTTTCAGAACTCATACTAAATTTATTTGAATTTTCTGCCATATTGAATAACTTTCAACATATCTAGCCTTGTTTTGGCAAAATTGTAGTGAAAATTCCTCAATAAACTGATTTCAAGCAACTCCGCATTCAAGACCTCTTGACCTTGTAGCAACTGATGTTTTTCTTTTTTTTTTTTTTTTGGTGTTATTGGAAACAGGAAGTTTCCAAATGGAAACCAAACAAATTTGGACACACATTCGAGCAGTAAATGAGGCAAATCCCTTAGCAATGCAACCCACTACGTAATAATGATTTAAGGCCATTAGGTTTTGAGGTCACTAAATTGACTTAATAAAAATTTATTATTTTTAAAAAATTTCATGAAAATAAATTCAATGAATTTAAAAAATATTTATTTGAGACTAGGCGAATATTGCCGAATAATCGTGTAGTATGAATAACAAAACCAAGTGTGGCAACGGACTTTCTGATGAAGCGCATTTTTCTATTAGCCAGTCGATAAATCGAAAGTTCTGACTCTTCACATCTTTGATTCATCAAATAATTTGAGTATTGATTAATGAAAATTGAATAATCTACTAAAAATTCAAATATTTTGTGTATGGAAACAATAAGAAACTAATACTGAAGGAAGATGTTTTTGTATTCCAAAAAAAAAATGTAAAAATCAAACTTTTTATCTAGCTCACAACGTAAAATTGTAAAATACAATACGTTTAGTCAAATTCAAGTTTTGACTACTCAATTGTTCTATTAACCAATCAGTCATGAGTTTCGAATAACCAAAATAATGATTAATCGATTGATCGTAAATGTGATTAATCCAAAGGTACGATTAATCTATTAATTAGCTAATATGGATTTTGGTTAATCGGGTTAACTGATTAAACAATTAATTACATATTCCCACTTTTTATCCTTAACCTATACCAGGCTTTTATAAAGAATATTTAGGCGAAATATTAATTTGTTATTGTTCTTTAAGAACCGCAGATTAATTCGTCCAAATATGTGGAGTCCACAAAATTATCTCTTTAATAGAATCGAGCTGAGGATCAGCCAACTTAAGGATCAGCCAACTTAAGGATCAACATCGAATTGATGCACAGTTTGGACGCATATTAGTCAAGTCAAACCTTTTCTCGGTGTCAGAAGTGCTGGACACTTGACTTCTTGAACATGTTGAAAAGCCGGTCATCGGCCCAGTATATTTTCAATCAGCAACATTTTATTATAAAAAAATGTACACCCATTTGTTTGCAACTGTTTCAGTATCATTATTTGCATTATGCAGGGTCACTCTGCAGTTGGTTGTAACTGTGAATAATAAAAGGAAATACTGAATATTTCGTTTAGCAAGGACAATAACCTAACATAGAACATTCACAATCTCAGCGAACCCATGTTCCAGTAGACAATATTATGTGATTTGAACTAAACACGGATAAGTTGACAGGAAGCAAAAGAATTTGAAATCAACTATAACTTATATTTAAGTAAAATAAGATTTCCTCCATTGATGCCTTGTATAATATAATTACATAGTTATACTCATTTGATTAAGTTGTAATATAACACTAATTTTTCATTTAGGAGTGGAGGATTTGTAACAGACGAATAAACAATAAATATCTCGTTTAAATAAAACTTTAAGATAAAAAGTAAAATCCTTCAGGGAAATTTTTGTTGTATGGTGAGCAAATGATAGTGGTATTATAATTCAGCCAATCTGAATTATTCATTTGAGATTCCATTAACAATATATACTATATATATATATTCTTGATCGTCGTAACATGCTATACCGATTTAAGCTATTTCGTCGAATCGCTTGTTAGTTGAAACTACGATAAAGGTCAAATCGCTAGAATTAGGAGTATAACATTTTCCATAAGTATATCTCAAGAGATAAATTACTCATGCAAAGACTGAAACAGTATCAAAATTAATATTTTCCAGGTTATTTCCAAATCATATACTTTTTTAAGCAGCTGGCACAATTGTTGGGATGGTTACTGAAATATACATAAAAATACGAAAAATGAGCTAAACCGATATTTTGGGTAAATTATAAAGTTCTGAGTGTTTTTGTGCTATTCTAAGTGTTTTAGCGATATGCGCCGCTTTATTCGATAACTTTTTCGGTTTAAAAGGTAATTTCGTAACTCAAAAAATTGACCAGCCCATATTCAAAAGCATCTTTTGATGCCAGTTTTGTACTATCTAGAAAATTTTACAAATATCTAACTCTACGGCGCCCTTGACTTTGCGGCTCATACGATAGAAACCCCAACGTTCCCACTGATCAGTTCTGACTACTTACGGCCGTTGGCCTGAATCTACCTGGTCCCTTCCAATTCCACCAAATACATAGCAAACCCTTCATGAACGTTAATTCGCTCTTGACGATCCCCGCGCTTCGGTCATGATATTTTCTCGCAGTTGTTCTCGTATGTGACCGATTTCTCATCACTGAACACCATCCAATTCAAAAATGGCTTTTGCGATAAATCATTTGGCATCTGTACAACGAGCTTCTTGTTTTTAAGAATATCCTTATGCAAATACTTTTTCGACGGTTGGCTTACCATGCCTTACCTCCGACATCTACGAGATGTGCTCAAAAAATATACGTTATTTTCAATTTTTTCAAAAAGTATTTATTTATTCATCAATAACTATCTTGTCCCCTTCAAAGTAATTCCCTTCAGATATAATACACTTATACCAGCGTTTTTTCCAATCCTCGAAACACTTCTGAAGCGCGCTTTTTGGTATCGCCAACAGCTCCTGTTTCGATTTTCCCTTTATCTCCTCAATCGTAGCAAAACGCTTTTCTTTCATCGGTGCTTTCAGTTTTGGGAAGAGGAAAAAGTCAGCGGGGGCCAAGTCTGATGAATACGGTGGTTGAGGCATACTTGCGGTTTTCGTTTTGGCCAATAACTCGCGCACAAGCATCGATGTGTGAACTGGTGCGTTATCATGGTGCAAAATCCATGATTGGTTTTCCACAATTCTGTGCGTTTCTGACGAATTGCTTCGCGCAAACGGCGCATAACTTCAAGGTAGTATTCCTTTTTGACCGTACGACCTTGTGGCAAGAATTCATGATGCATCACGCCATTGCAATCGAAGAAAACCTTCACATTTGTCCGAACTTGATGTGCTTTTTCGGTCTTGGCTGTTCTGGACGCTTCCATTGGGATGATTGGGCTTTGGTTTCAATGTCATAGCCATACACCCATCATTCGTCACCAGTTATAACCTTTTTGAGGAAATCTGGATCGTCGTTGGCGACGTTCAACAGCTCCTGAGCGATGTCCATGCGACGTTGTTTTTGCTCAAAATTTAGCAATTTTGGTACAATCTTTGCTGCCGCACGTTTCATGCCTAAAACATCCGTAAAAATTGCTTGGCATGAGCCGAACGATATGCCAACATCATCAGCAACCTCTCTAATAGTGATTCGACGATTATCCAAAATCATTTTCTTCACTGCTTCAATGTTTTCATAGGTTTTTGATGTGCTCGGGCGACCAGGACAAGCATCGTCATTGACATCTTCTCAGTCATCCTTAAACCGGTTATACCACAATTTAACTTGAGTTCTGCTCATAGTAGACTCGCCAAACGCCACAGGTAACATTTCAAATGTCCTTGCACATTTAGTTTCATTGTTTACACAAAACTTAATACAGATTCTTTGATCCATTTTTTCGAATAGTAAACATCGAAGAGCACACCAAAACACGACTAACCCTTTTATTTGTCAAAAACAAACAGACAATCCGAAATGGCTGATATTGTCAACATACGTATTGTATAACAGACATGTGTACCAACATAGCAGAAAAAAAAATGCGAAAATCGAACATACGTAACTCACGAAATTTGAAAATAACGGTTATTTTTTGATCACACCTCGTATATTACCACATTGCATTCGTTTCGGTTTTTTTGTTTTGTTTTTTTTTTTTTTTTTGTGGTTGCCTGTTCCACGCATTCAACTGGGCCGTAGTGGCACTAAATAATGTATCGAATTTTCGACTCGTACACGATAATATAGCTTGCAAATATCAAAAGTGGTATGAATCTGTCCACTGCGAAAAAAAAAAACTTTGCCATACAATAACTAGATCCAACAACTGTCAAAAAATTTGTGAAAAAATCGTTTGTGACACACCCACTTATCTGACATCATAGAATATTTCATCCGGAGAATGATCTCAATCATTTTGCATGATCCGGAAGATCTAGCAGCACAAGTGAAGAAATCACACCAATTAACGACGATGGAATAAACTGCCTAGTCTCTAGCCAAACCAAGATCAGAATAGCAGTGTTGCGGCTGAAAAACAACAAAGCTGCGGGCGCTGTTGGCCGTTGGCGATGGACTGCAAAAAAAAAAAACAGGACGCATCAGCTCCTGAACACGGCTTGTTTCGAAAAATGCATGCCCTATGCATCGGATTTCAAATGTGTGTACAAATTATCACGGTATTAGTCTTTTAGCCATTGTCGAGTGTGATATGAGAAAAACTAAAGCCTAATATAGCTGACCCGATTACATCTTGTCAGTTGGGCTTTAAAAGGTAAATCAACTATTGACCAGATATTCACACCACTGCAAATTCTAAAGAAAAAGGAAGAAAAATGGATTGACATTCACTATCTTTTTGCAGATTATTAATAGTCCGATGCGCAAAAACTGTATAAGCCATGTACGAGTTTATATTTTCTTCGAAGCTTATACGTCTTTGTAGGATGACGTTAACTGACACGATGTCTTCAGTAAAAATAGGCAAAAATCGTAGTAAGCCTTTTTACACCAAGCGAGAATTTAGACATGACTGACATGACTGGTACAATTTTTAACAAAAACTACATGTTAGTTCCGAAAGAGACAGGTAGACATTATTGGCAGAATTGTTACTACAGCCCTCTTAAGCATTGATATTTAATCAGCGAAAAAAAAGTTATTTGTTTTAACGAACAAAGAGTCCACTGTCTTAAGCCATTGTGCTAGCGTTAACAACCATAATTTTGGTGTGGTGGAAGAGTTCACCTACCTCTGTTCCGCTGTAAATAAAACAAATGTCAGCATAGAGCTAAAGAAGAGGATATCGCTTGCTAGCGTGTGTTACTATGAGTTAGGCAAGCGGTTCAATGATATAGCCCTCTCTCGAAAAACAGCTAACCGAATGTAGAAGACTTTGGCTTTACCCATCTTGTTGTGTGGCGCAGAATCTTGGGTTATGACACAGATGGATAAATCAACATATATAGGTAGACCCATTGTCGTTAACGGAGATTATCGGCGTCGCAGGAATAATGAGCTGTATGTGACATATGCTGACAACGGTGTGGTCAAGCGCATCAATACACAGCGAATGCGATGGACGGTGCAGAAGAGGCCGACCCAAACACCATTGGTAGGGACAGGGTTTTTAAATACTATGGAAACTTGGTGGAGGGTGCAGAAGACCAAAACACCGTTGATAAGACCAGGCTTTTAAAATACTGTCGGAACTTGGAATAACGACATGAAGAAGAAGTGCAGAAGACCGAAGCGCTTAGAATAATTTTCTACGTGCGGCATATAATGGACAAAAATATTTATTTCTAGCCGCCATCTAAGAAGAGGAAGAAGATCCGGAACATCGTCTATGCCACTTCGGACCACAATCCTTGATGTAAATATACAAAAGTCTCGTATCGGACAAAGTATTTGCGTTTGCTCTCTAATTATTTTCTGGGGAAAAAAAACTTATCATATACTTATTCCGTTACCCACTCCCTATTGGCCGCATCGGCAGACTTTTGGATGCAAAACTATTGTAATTAGTTGTTTTCTATGTAATAATTGTTTCATTTTTATTTCTATGTATGAACTTCTAAAAACTATACAATATTTGTTTTTGTTTTTTATTATTTATTTATTTTTTTTTTGTTTTATTCTGTTGTTGTTGCTATATTTCGATTTTATTTTATAATTAATCATTTTAATATGTATATCATGTTGTTGTTGTTGTCGTTCGTCTTCTCCTTCTTTTCTTTGTAATAATATGTTTTTGTTGTTGTTTTCTTGAAATTTCCCTTCCATTATTATGTTATCGTTTAAATCTATATATCTGTGGAAATGTATACTATAATAGATAATATCGTTCTCTATATATGTTCTTTATAATCCTCGTATTTGTTATCATCATTTATGTGCTATTCTCTTTAGTATAATTCTTTATAGAACTACAGTATGAGAAGAGTTAGGAAGCAAATGAAATTAAAAAAAAAAATAAAGATCAATATAGAGAATTGACAAAGGAAAAAATGACGTAAATGTTAATAATAATACAATATTGCACTTGAAAATAAATTAAGTCACAAACTTAGTTTAGTTAAAATCATCGTTGAATAGAACATTTTTGATCGGGATTTTATTAAAATAGTGTCCAAAGGATAACAATGATTCTTGGCAAAGCTTTGGGAAATTTTTGGTAATGAGGCAAGATAATGAGTTAAAATCGAAACATAGTTTTGCTTTATTCCTATTATATCTTAAAAGAATATGCAAACACCGGTCGTATTCCATTAGACTTTCATCATAAAGTAAGGCGACTCTAGGTATCACATGGACATCTGCCTAATTTCATTTTCAGATCCTGTTGCAGCAAACGCTTGATGTGTATAAATGTGTGTGGCATCAGTTATTTGTTCTCTTTTGTGGGTCGTGGTTCACCGCCCGAGGTTATCAAATATACAATAGGATAATATACCATGATTGAGATATTGTTGGAGAACAAATGTTGTGTCAGCAAATCTGGCAGTTACAAGAAAGGGCATATTTTATGCTTTTCATCCCCGGTTATTATCTGATATAATGTAGGGTGTGTTACAGTCAAGCTGCCATTAAATCCCTGGATTTTGTCTTCGTGAACTCAACATCAGCCTTGAAATGCCGCAGATCTCTTAACAAGATGGCTTAGAATTTCAACAATCACCTTATGTGGGTGCCGGGCCACAGGGACATACCAGGAATCTGCAGAGCAGACGTGCTGGCAAGACTTAAAACAACCTTACAGACTCCAGCCGAGGTGGAGTCCGTGGACATGCGCCTAGCCGCTTGCAAGATCCTACATATTTAGCAGCAAATAATAAGTGGGTATCTGTCCGAGGCTGTAATCAATCCAAACAGGTGTGGCCTCGCCTAGATCTGAAGCATTCACAAACACTGTTGTCAAGACCCGGCATTTCATTACTTGTATACGTCATGAGAGAAACACTGTCCGATTGGAAGATATACAGTGAGACTGAAGGTTGCGACTAGTAACTTCTGGAGGAGCTGTGGAGATGAAGAGGAGGAGGAGTCCATAGAACACCTTCTATGCAATTGCCCCGCCCTGGCGAACAGGTGGGGATCAGCACTTATTTCTTTAGGGACTTAGGATATTTAGACGATACAGATATTGCCCGACTTAAGAGATTCTTGAGGCGCTCAGGATGGTTCAGCGGGGGAAACTAGGAGCAGTCATATCTCTAGTTTTCGTGATATCACAATGGACTATATAGTCTAAGTAAGTCTGTATATTCAGACCTCCACACTGACCTAACCTACTAGGCTGGTTACAAAAAGTCAATTTTTGATCTTCTACTGGAAATCCCCCAAAGAAGGTACCCATAACCTAGAAAATATTACTATGAACATTTATTAATATACATTGTAGTGCTTTAGCATGTTAATCTGATTGTGAGGGCATCCATTGCGACTTAAATTGAATTAGAACGTCCTCCAGTTGACATGATAATATCGCATATACCTTTTCAACATGTCAATTATGTTAGGTATCAAAAAAGTTTTCCTTTAATTTACAATATTTACCGAGTCTAGGAAAAAAGCTCTATCAATCGCCTTGAAAAGTGGACATTAAAATGTCCCAGCATCTCGTACCGTAATTGTTAAAATTTCCTTTACGTCAGTAGAATTTGAAGCCAAGATCTACAACCCTGGCATACCAAAATTTCCTTATATTATTAAAGATATTGGTTTCGTGATTATCTTTTGGAAAATATTTATCAGCACTTTTGAACGTAGGAAATGCTAACGTTCCACACACCATATTGGATACCGCCATGACAGAATTCGCGATCGAATTTTATCGGATGCACAACTTTCTTATCGCCTTGTTTTGCCATCAGTACTGAAAGAACATGGCCAGAGCTTATTTATACTCAATATAAATGTAGAGAATTTATATTCAATAAAAATTAAAGAAACAACAGGATTTCTTCAATGCATTTGGTTTTAAGGAACATTTGGAATATGTATTACGAATGTGTAGCAGCAGATATCGCAAACGAACGCAAATATGCGCTTAACATCCCTCTCATAATATAGCTCGTGAGCTGTGAGCCGTATTCAGCTGCCTACAAAATGTTCCTGGTGAACCGTGAGTTGTATTTATCGGGAACGAAAATTCGAAATACACATAGCATTGCAATGCAAACCAAACTGTTCATATTTACTACTAAGAATGCAGGCAAGATTAAATAGAAATCCCAAAAACGAAAGAGCTTTCGATGGCGATAATTTCATTTTAAGTTTACGAGTAGGATATACCTTTTTATGTATTTTTACTACCTCTACCCGAAGTAAAAATAAATGAAAAATACAAATTTTGATTGCCTTAATTTTTCTATTGAAGGTTATAAAAAATTGCACATACTCAGCGTGCTGCCAGCAAGTTTTTAATCACGAGAGATTTCAAATTCGCAATTTTTCGAATCGAAGTTCAAACTTTTGCCATACTCAAAGTACTACTTTTAACGACTTTGATTCTCTAATTGAAAATAGTGAAAAAACAGAATCTCATTACTTTCTATCTTAATCAACGACAATCTTAATGTTAAACTAAGTCCGATTAGGAAGACTTGATCCATCTACCTAACTGTTTAAATACAATCTAATGAAATTTATTGTTTGGCACATGCTCTTAATAAAACTTAAACTTAAGTTTAACTTAGATCACTGAACTGAATGTATAACGAAACATTTAAAACAAGCTTTGAAAATATTGCACTCAAAGTAAAATGGCTAAATTATAACCTAAACGTGGATATTACTCGTATTGCTAAAGTAATCTGGAGTCACATTAACCAATTATGTGGCTCACATATTTTGTATATATATAATATATGTTAAGATAGATGTAGAGTTAGTTTTGCTCTTTGAGAGTCTTCTAGTGTTTAGTAGTTTTAAGCCGTTTACATAAAATTAATCAACAAAGTTTATGTTCTCTTATAATCGATAATTGTTACATCTTACATTTCAGATACTAAACTATTGGACAAAAAAAAATAACAATATAATGATAGAAATAGGTGGCAACCTGCAAAGAGGCTTAGCAGAGCAATACAGTTGCCATATTCATCAGCCGGATGAGTACAACAATTGCATCAGGCCCTTAGTCTCCCTGCTTACAGCCTTGCCACCTCATTAGTTTGTCTAGATGTAGAAAATCTCTAACTAGAAAGAGGAAATTTGGGTTTTCATATGTTCACATCTATCATTGTCTATGTTATCGTTAAGTATCTGCTTAGTAAGTAGCTTTCAAGCAGCCGAAAAGAGGCAAAAGAAAAATTTCAAAGAGAGCGAGAGATTCATATTGTCTGCGTGATCTAAACGAAAGTCGGCTAAATCTGAAGGGCATCCTTTAGTGTTTCTAACATTAAGTATGGGTGCGTTAGTACATAGGTTTGTATGTATGTATGTTGTTGCTGTTTTTGTTTTTGGTTTTCTTTTTTTTTTTGTATTTATTGTTATTACAGCAAGCAGCTGCTGATTATTTTGTTGCTAATAAATGTTGTTGTTGCTGTTGGAAGATAATTGAGTGTTTTTCTAATTTGATGTATGACAAATCCAACAAAATGGATGACATTGACTTTATGTGGAATCGGTTAGTACTTTTAAAGTAATTGGGCAATAACGGGCTCTATTAAGCACATATGTTCGGCTCCGCGGACGGGCAAGCGATTGAGACAGAAGTGTCTAATCATATCGGGAACCGTTTCAAATGGACGACTAAACTGGCCCAATATATATTGGCCACATTCGTTGCGCTGTATACGCATGTGCATAAATCCTTTAGCTCCCCTGGAAAGAAAAGCAAAGATTTAAATTAAAAAGGTATTTCTACAATTCCATACTATTAAACTTACTTTAGGGATAACGAATAATCCTGTTTGGTTGATTCACAATTGCGCACCAGAAAACTGCCCTCATTTAAAGGTCTCAAGGTAGTCTCCGCCTCGATGCGGGTGATGGCACCATGATACCATCTGCAATATACAAAATCAATTACAAAACAGACCACATGTCATGGTTCATAAAGTAGACAGCCGCCTCTTACCCCTGTCTCTCTAATGGTATAGAAACATCAATTAAATCCACGGCCGTCGTAAATCCTTGTTGTATATTCAAATTAAGTTCTTTGTTGTTGGTGGACGAACCTCTCAGATCTAAACTACCGAATTTATTGTTTGCCTGTCGAGGTTCATTTAGATTTAACGTAAGATTTTGACGGAACATAGCAGAATCTGAAAACACAATGCAACGAAAATGTAAATGTCATCATTTCATTCATTTCATTTGGTTCACCGATGCATTTAATGAAAGCTAACAAAAAAAAAAGAAAAGTGAATTAAGGCTTCGCATGTGGTCATACGAATGCCATGTGTGGATGACCGCTGGAGTAGAATGGGGTTAATTGAAAAATGTCAGCAGAAATGGTTGAGTGGGAAAATTGAAAGGGAAGCGGATGAAGGACGGAGATAGCTTATCCTTAATTAAATCGGTATAAGTTAACGGAAATGATATCAGTTCTTTTGGAAAAAGTTAGTAGAGTAGCATACATTACACTGCTATTGCATTGCACTCCCATAACCCAGTGTCCATCTAGACAATGAGACAATGCAACAAATTTCAATTTTTTCTTTAGGGTGCCAATAAATGTGAATTACTCCATATTATCACAACTTTTTTCAAAGGCATAAGAAAATGTCATTCCCGATTTACTGCATGCAAGAGACATGTTTTCTATAAATTATAAGTTGATTCTAACTCTGCATTGCGAAATTCCAGAAAAACTTTGTCCCTTAATTAACCTTAAAAACTTTTCCAATTTACCTTTAGAAAAAAGATCAGTGGAACTCGCTTAAAGGCCAAACTTGTCATATTTATGTATTGCCTTTACCCAGCTTGTAATCCAAAAAGCGGGATAACTGTCTTGCAAGAATTTGTTGCCTACTATATTCCTAACGGAGTATGGAAAGCAAGTGATATCAATAAATATGATATTTTATACTTCAAAACCGTTGGCATAATATACTAGTACAGCATACGTTTCCAAAATTGTGTTGTAATAGCTTGTACGTTATTGGATCTTATATATGACATAACAAACATGTAGCCACGGTCATAAAACTACTGAGAGAGATGTGGGAAAATTGCCATTGTTATAATTGTGATTTTCACAATTGTAATCATATTATATTTGCACTATCAAATTAGTAAAGCAAATCTAATTATCCACCCGCAATAAATGTTACAAGTGTAGGTCATAAATTTAGCACACATTTCTAATCCTTCTCTTTGCTATTCTAAACATTTCTCTTCCTTAATAATTTCACAACTCGTCATCATTTTTAGTTCGGCCAACCATTTAAATTCATAATTTTTTGCATTTCAAATTGTTCTATCAAGTTTTTTGATCATCCTTTTTTCATTCCATTCACATATAATCTATGGGTTCTCTTCTCCCTCTGCAACTTACCCAACTTCATAGCAGTTTTATTATCATCACGCATGGAGTGGCTAGATGAGGCCTGAGAGATACCACTGGATTCGGTGCTATGCATCATCAGATTATTAATTTCTGCCTGATTGGCACGCAAACGTCGACGTAATTTCGGCATATCAAAAGGTAAGTCTCCCAAATCCACGGATGTAGCACTACCCGAAGTGCAAGTATCCTGAAATAACCAATAACTCATTATAAATCAATTTTGTGAACCACTTTAATATTAATTGCTCTATACCCACCTGTTGCAGAGTTTTTCTTCTTCTTAGCTTTGGCATATCAAACGGAAGATCTCTCAAGTCCTGCGGCAGGCCAACGCTATTACTCATTGCCCCTACCGCACTAATATCACTGAGATTGTTGCCTTTATCATTGGGCGGGAAGTTCAATTTTGGCAGCGTGAACTTTTGCAATCCAATCAAAGGTTTACCGTCCTCTCGGGAATGCAATGAGATTCCACTGTCCGATCCGAGTATCTCGTCGGTCAGTTGCATTAGTGTCTTATTAGCCGGTGGTCTTCGTTTCTTCAGCGCATCGATCTGAAGTTGGGGTGTGGGACGCATGTTCTCCACATCTACGGCACGATGTTGCGGTTGCTGCTGCTGTTGTTGTTGCTGCTGCAGCAGCTGCAGTTGATTGGCATTGGCCGTCATGGCTCCACCATCTTCGGGGGATGCGTTTTGTGTTTTGTTCTGCTCAGACAATTCAGAGGCCGGTTCTTGAGAGGACTTGTCTGATATGGGACTTAAGATATGCAATTTGGAATGTATGACCACGGGCGCTCTTAGGGGAAAAGCCACACTCGAGCTGCCAGATTCAGAGCTATGTGAACTCAACGATGTGGAGTGCCTTGACTCTGAACTGGATGTGCTACGATTACCTTCGCTAGTGCTCGAGCGTAGCGATTCCATGCTGCCACCACTACTCGATGTTGCTATGCTCTCGGTCGAGGAGTAGTTATGCGGCCTTCGACTGCCATTACCAACATGGTGGTGGTGGTGGGAGGCGTGGCTTTTCCGCAGCTCCAGCACCCGCCCCGACTCCAAGACAAACGACCTGGGCCGGCTGCGGGATCTAGAGCCGCCGCTTACATTGTTCGTGCCTTGATGTGATGAGAGGTGGTGGTGGTGGTGACTGTTGTTGTGATTGTGTACGACGATGGAAGATGGTGGATTTACATAAGCACTATCGGTTAAACTGTTATCATTACTCGTGGCCAGCGACGAGACGGTTTGCTGCTGCTGTCTTAGATTGGATTGCAGTGGAAGACGGAGGTCGCGTAAACGAGGATGGGCTGGATTCGATGACGGCAGGTTGGGTGCACTTCGTATGCTATTCATAAAAAAACGCTCATGTTTTCCGGGGAACTTCATGGGCAGTGGTGCTGTGGATGGAGGCGAAGGTGTGTAGCCCCTCATAGGCAACTGCGAACTGGACGTAGTGGGGTTATTCTGTTGATCTACCTCGGGTTCCCTAATGTGGACATTGCTCAACTCTGTTGACAGACCAGCAGCACTTGATGCCAATGGTTCGACGCTGCGATTGGCAACGCCCACTGTTAGAGGCGAGCCGCTACCACTGTTGTTGCCCGAATTACTGCCCTGTTCTTGAATAGCTTGGTTTTTTGAATTCTTCAACCGTTTGCCATCCAAACGACTTTTACCCGACTTTGAGCTACGGCTTTCTGGTTTAGTGGAAGGTCCGTTGCCATTATTGAGCTGAAGCAGCACCGAATGGTTAGTTACCCGGTCCACTTCGTCCAAATCATCATCCGACTTCGCAATCTTACAATCAAAGGCTGTCTCATATATCTGACGAGTCCGACCCGACATATCGTCCTCGATATTGGCAACTGTGGATGCTTCGTCTAGAGCGTTGTCGGACTGGGCCAAGCTACTCGAATCCAAGATGCTGCGGGATGTCGAGTTGTTTATAGTCTTGGTGTCTGAAGCGCAATCAACGCATTCGTGAACTCCATGTGGGTGCACATAGAAGATGCTGCGAGGGCGAAAGTACTCGTCTATATCATCACCGAGTGTGGGAGCAACACAGGCACAAACTGCTGGACCTAACAGTCGATGGGGTGGCATTGACGATGACGCTTCAGCAAAGTTGCCACAGTTTAAATCTTCTGTTGGTTCTTGACAAACGTTGCCGTAGTCGGCAGCAGCCGGTATCAAAGGTTGTACGTTGCAAGTTTTTCGCACAAGGGCTAAGGCGCGTGCGTGCCACTCACGTCGCTTCAAGCACTCACTGCAGTCGGATTCCTCAGAGGTGGTGGTGGAAGGTGATTCACAACGAATTATATGAACACCGTCCTCAGTAAAGGAGTATCTCTTTGGTGTATCTTCGGGAACTTGCAAAACAGTGTTACCAGTAGTTTCGGTCACATCGAATTCATCTTCAAGTTCTTCACGCTCTTGTTCGGAGCGTTCTGGAACATCTAGACTGGTACTCTTCCGATAAGATTGGTTTGGCTGTGTGTATAGTTGAGTCGATTGAGGCGGCTCTGAAACCGTCGATTGGCGGCTCTTCTGTTTGGTTTCTTTGTCAGTCACCGTTTGATTTGTGGATGAAGTAGGATCTTTCGGTTTGAGTAAGTCCGAGTAATAATATGGTGAAGGGTTGCGCTTGCTGCCGTGCTCAGATTGCGAAGCCGTCAGTTTGCGAGGACTTCGATGAGTTTGTGAAGGCAACGGTTTCACTAAATCGTCAGAGATACTGTCTGGCGAATTCAAATCAGGAACTTTCAGAGACTGATTGTCGTCTTCGTCATCCGATGATTTCGGAGCAGAGGAATCTGCAAATGTTAAAAAAAGAAGGAGAAATGGTTAAAACTAGTGTATGCGCCACAGGTTGAGTTGCTTATAATGTCGTCAGTTTGTGTGTTTAAAAATCTATTTCATGCTTCAGAAGTTCTTGTGTCAGTGTTAGAGAAATAATTAAATTGCTCCTGTTGCTCTGCTTTGGGGCAGTGTTGACGCTTCGTTAACGAATCTGCATTAAGGCCAGACTTAGTTCAGCGTAAACATGATAGCGAGAAAATTTGCTGACTGCAGTTATTATCGGGATAGAAGAGGTTATAAAATCATTGGGGGAAACTCACTGAACGAATAAATAAACTTTGGTTCAAGCAAAATGAACAGAGGTAAAAGAGCAAGTTGAGGGTATAACACCGTAATGGGTAGGAATAGGTGCAAAGGTCTAGGCAAAATGGAATATGAATAGGATGCAGGACTATGGAACAAAACAGTAAGCTGAATTGACGGATGGGGAAAGGAAATCGTAAAATGGAATAGTTTGGTTTCTCTTTAAAAAAGCCAATATCAATTGGTGTGAGTGGCATAAATATTATCTGTGAAACCAAACAATATGTAGACAGGAAAACATTAGTATCCAGAATGGAACGGATGCAATGGTATGACAGAAATGAGTTCTACCCATAAGACATTACGTCTGTCGGCTGACGTTGGCCATTTTAAAGGATATATTTAATTTTTTTTTTTTAAATTTTGTTAAAGGCTGGTATAGATGTTACATTTAAATAATACTACGAAACAGGTATCATAGGTTCTGTCAGACGGTCATGATCTTGGTCAACGTAACAGTCGATAATATTAAATCTATCAAAATGATCAAAATGGAAATCGAGCAGTAGTAGATTCATCTGCCTCCACTTTATGAAGCCAATTTAAACCTTTGTCTGCGTTTACTATATAAACTACGTAGATTATATAGTGAAAGAATTCCAAATTTATCAATTCGCTGGAATGTGGTCAAGAAACAAAAGATTAGATAATGAACCAAAGTCAAGTAAAAAAATAAAAGTCATACATTATATATGTTACAACTAATGGAATTGGACTGATTGTCCTTTGACTCATTACTGTCTCTGGCCTCGTAAGTGAAATCAAAATTTTATACTTCCGGTTAAGGATATTTTAGTCATTCCGAACAAATGGTTAGTCATTAAAAAAACATGGACGGAAAGGTCATCATAATGTTAAGGATGTATGCGACTATTATCTACTTGCATAGTAAAATTTTATATACTTATATATTCTGAATGATTCTTAGTTCATTAATCGGAATTAAATTATATTCAGACCATTTCATTTTGAGAATGGAAATTGTTGTTAGCTCTCCACTCCGGCTGAAGAAATATCTTTTTCTTCCGACTTCAGCTAACATTCAAACATGAATGGATGTCTCTCTGACTTATACTGCGGAGCGGGGAGATTATTATTACTCAGATCTATATTTCGGATTACAAAGATTCCAAGACTTAGCCCAGACCCCGGAAGGTTCCATTATCATATTTTTAGGTAAGCTGTTGGTCCCCTTAGTTTACTTGGAAAGTCAATTCCTTTCTAGATGTCCACCATTGTATCTTCAGTTTCCGGATTGTCGAATTTTGTCACCTTTTCAGTTCGAGGACCGAAAACGTATTGGTCAAAATTCAAAGAAGTGAAAATTTGTCAACTATAGTCTAATACGAAAATGAAATGCTCATTCAAACTATTTTGAGATCGTTAAATATTTAAACACCCACAAAACCCTACAATTGACCGAACACTTTTAGTGCCCATCATGATTTCACCTGTGGTATTCCAATCTCTTTTGAAAAATATTTGTGTGTTCATAATACAATGAAAATGCCCAACGGGTGACGTGAAAATCCTACTTCAAATAACAATAAATAATTTTGCATTGACCTGCGCAACTTCCGCAAATTCTAGCTTTAATTTCCGTATACCTTTCGTAAATCCTCCTGTCAATATTGTTCAACGCAGAAGACTTTACCAGCCTTCCGTCGGCAGCGCTGTTTCTCAAAAAGTGGAGTTATAGACGTCTTTATGTCAATGTACTTCTTCCCTCTTCAGCTAAAGAAAGCTACAGGATAACCCATTGGACTTTGCGCCTCCCGTGAATTCACTCCTCCTGAAAATTCATACCTCCTCGGGCTTGATGTAATATTATTACAAAATAGTACTCTTAGAAGTTATTTCCTATTTGTGGAGTCTATGTAGCTTATGGTCTCAATTTTGTTGGTCGGCCAATGGCAGGAAAAATTCTCTTCGGCTGCAACAATTTCGAAGTTAATTTGTTGGCTGCAGTTGTTGATGGTTAAGTGAAAGTTGATTAAAATCATTTAAACTTTGTTAAAGAGTTTATAAAACCATCGAGACGTAGTGCCGGTCATTAGAGAAGAGTATGCAGATTAGTTAAGGCTCTTTTTTTCCTGCCAACTTTTTGCGGCATTACAACGAATACCATTAGGATGGAGTAAATCCAAGCAAAAAATAATATGGAACGTGTCGTGGCAACTTACTGGGGGAAGGTCACGTGAGAGCTGGAGAAATGGATTTCCTTTACGGTCCAGTAAAAGAACCCATGTGCAAGTAATTGCCAATTGTTGTGTGTGCTTTTTTATTCGACGATGGACGTAACATTAGGGGAACTACAGCACATCTTCCCGTCCATTCGTCCGCCTGTCCGCCCGTCCGCTCAACAACGTATTGTTTGGTTTATACTGTCCCTGGGCTTTCTCACCCCTACTCACCTGAACTGTAATTGCTGCGTTTATCTTTCTCTTTGGTTTGAGGAGTTGTTAATGTTTGCGGATTATTGGCCGTGTGCTTTTGTTGTTGCTGGGACTGTTGAGTTTGCTGTCCTTTTTTGTGGGCCCTCCTCTTGGCCTTCTTGTGATAGACTTTTTTATGGCGCTTCGTATCTTTGGGATCCGAATAGCCTTCGATGATTTTGACTGATGCCTGTTTAATGGCGGAATTCTGACTTTGTATGGTTAGCTGTGACGGCAATGGTGGTGGCAATGGAGCCGAGGTCAAAGCAACTCCAGATCCAGGCCCTCCTGACACGGCTTGCAATGTAGATGTGGTTGTTGCTGTGGCTATTACAGCAACAGCCCCACTGGAAGCAGCAGCTGACGGATGTGGTAAACGTTGTTGTGTCTGGCTTCGTTGAGTATGTGATTTTTTTTGATGCTGGGCGTAATGTTGCTGCAACGTCAACGAGGGTTGTGGCGGTCCACCGGATTGGTGAGTGGGCAAAGTGCTATGAGCGTTTGGTGGCTCTGGCACTGCAGCCAATAGTTGGTTATTGGCTCGGGAAGGTAGAGTGGATAAAGGTGCCGGTGGTGGTGGAACCTGGGGATCAGCCGGTTGCTGTTGCTGTTGTTGTTGTTGTTGATGTTGCTGTTGAAGTTCAGCAAAGTTTAGCTTTAAGGATAGAAAGGAAAAAAATAAAGGATAATTAATTAATGTTAAACATTTTGCTAATGAAAAAAGTTACAATTAATATTAATTACAACGTTGCTCTGCATAAATTTCTCAATTAAAACTGGTTGCCATCTACTCGGTTACTTCAAGGTCCCAACCGTTTTTGGGACTGCCTGCACAAGACAAAATATCAACAGTTATAGGGATGTGGCACTTAGTGGCAAATTTTGTGGAATGCCTAAGGCAAACTCATTAACAGCGCTATTTTCATAACATCCTGCCAAATCCCTAACAGCTATAACAACGCGAGTTATGACACATGATAAGTATTGTAAGTAGGGGTGTGGACGCGAGTGTGGTTAGAGGAAAACGTTTTTCTTTCAATTTAGCATAATTATAGAATGCTCGGAAGGAAACTTTTAATAAAAAAAATCATAAACTTTGCTTTTAGCCATTACAACTACACAAGATACCACTTTAGTGTCCCCGTATTCAGGCGCTTCTTTGCTCTAGCACACTCTTTACCATTTTCTCATTTTTTTTTTTTTTTTTTTTTTTTTTTTTTTTGCTTGCTGTGGTAAAATTTTAATCACGAAATTCATTTTAGTCATTTTTTGGTTGAAATGAAACGCCAAAAACCGCTAACACACACTCTCCCAAGCTGAAAATGTCATTATTCTGGTAACGATCTCGTCAGCAGAAACCATTAAGTAATACCATAGCCAAGCAAAGTGAAGCATACTTTTAGTAGTTACTGCTACAAACACAACTTGTGGCACAAATGCTCTTCGCAGGACTGCATCCAAGCTTAACATGACTTGTTTTCCATTATTTATGGCATTAAGCCTTAGAAGAGTACACCACAAACACAGAGCAATGTGTTGCTTTTGAATGTCACTTTATATTTCCACAACCGCAAATATTAACATTTTTTAATTATAGTAGACAGAGTACACGTAAAGACTGTGCACTACAACACGAAATGATAAAATATTGTGTATTAGAAATTTATTACATTTAAAACATGCAGCCATTCATTCCCCTTCCGAAGGACTACAGAAATATTGCAATTAAAATGATAAATTGTGTTTGACATACGGCCTGTGACTGCTTCACTCTGGCATCGGCAGGAGTGAATAAAATTTATATTATATTATATTTATATTATATAGATTTTAATGTATAAAAACTGAGGAGTGCTAAGCAGGGTTACACAGTAACAAAACGGGATGTTAGAGAGACTTCAACCAGGTAGGAAAATCTACAGTCTCCAGATAGGTAGATAAATTAATTGTCCATAAGTTTGTAGTAGCATCAGTTTGTACAGCAGTGTAGTTTTCGGCACTTTTATTTTCACGTTCAACTTGTATATTGTTTCAATCTTATCTTCAGAGCAGAACTCAATTTGTAAAACTTGGAACAAATAAAGACTTTGTTCAGGGGTTTTCCCCAGGGATTTATTCTAATTCATACATTTTTCAGTTTATACATTAACGATATTTTCGACGCCCTGAGAGATGTTCAGGGTTATTTATATGTGATAGCAGCTGATAATAATTGTAACATCGATAATTTATTTAGCAAACTGAAGGACAAATTACAGAGCATAACTTCCTAGTATGAAGCGAATTTTATAGTTCTAAATTCCACAAACACAAAAATGCTTCTCTTTGGTGGATCAGCTAATACTTTGCCCAATTTCAGTTTTAATCAAAATATCATAGACTTTTTTTCTACATAAAAACTTCGGGGCTTCACCGCGATTCAAATTTGAATAATCATATTAATTACGTTATCTCCCCATATCGTTTTTGTTAAAGTGATGATTATTGTATATCGTATACGAGATGTGTCCAAAAAAAAAAAGGTGTTGGTATACCAGTCTAGAAGCTATGTTGCATGTTTATACTTTGTTTGTGTGTTATAGCATGTTCAGCTTGTTTGTGAGAGGCATGAATAAGACAATTGTTTTGAGTGTTCGGCGATTTTTTGCTATCGAAAAAAATTTATCGAAGAAATTGCATGAAATTTGGTGTAAAAAATGGAATTAAGTGCTAAAATCCACTTGAAATGTTGGCAATGTCATACGGTGAGAGTGCTCTGAGTCAAAAACAAATGTTTACAAGTGGTACAAACATTTCGCAGAAGGTCGAAAAGATGTGAATGACGACGCTCGCTCTGGACGCCCCAACACAACAACAACCGATGAAAATGTTAAGAAAGTGAAAAAAATAAAATGAAATGAAATGAAATGAAATGAAATGAAATGAAATGAAATGAA
>JAHXMU010000006.1:2956983-3043332 GCA_019455685.1 Philornis downsi
CAACAACAACGGCACTATAGCAACAACAATGTAGACATTTAAAAGCAAAAACCGAAAAACAAAACGTTTGCAAATGCCAGGGGAGAAGAGGAAATAAGTCTAGCACGTAAATGTTGTAGGGTTTCCGTTTTTATTAATTTCAATAAAATGTTGTTCAACAGCGCACGCACACACACACAGAGTCACGTTATCACTCGCACGCACACACACACACTTGCTCCTATAGTCATTATATTTAATATAACAATACTCACACAAACACACACCCTTGTATTCAATAACTGCCAAAGGACATTCGAGCTTCGCCACTCAAATCATAAAGATAGATTTCTTTCGTTTCTATGCTTTTTAATATCTCCTCATAAAGCATCTCCTGGCCATAAAAATATATCTTTACATTCCTTTGGGCTGAGAGCTGTTATGAAAGCTTTTACATTTTTTCATTATTATTCGGCTTCAATCCGCTATGCCTCTCGAGCGATTAATGAATCATGATTATTTCAAATCAAATCGAAACAAATACTTATATCAATGATCCAACCAGATTTCGCAATTATCCGAAGGCTACATGTGGGAGCAGAGGCAAACAATTTATGACTTGTTTAATGGGAGCTCAAGTGGGGCATGAATTATGGTAATTAATTTGTATTTTAATAACGTACAGTAGAGTTAGAGTTGATTTGATGCAGGGTACAACTTAAATCCTTTTTTTGTGATTAGTAGCCAAATCACAATTTTAGAAAATTGTATGATTCTTATTCAATTGGAATAGATTTCGGTACAAACACAGTCAGTCTAATAAGGGGATATTTTTTAAAATAGTACATTTAATGTACGATAGGTGGCGCGTTGGTTTTTTCAGTAAACATGGCTGTGGGATTTAGATATGGCATAGAAATAACTCCATAATTTGAAGTTAACTTAACACTCTAAATAACTTATCCTATGTTCGTGATATATCCAGGCTTGTGAGCAGTTTTACGATATTTAAAATTCCTTTATTAGGTTAAATCTACTATGACCCAATTTAAATTTCTCAATTTGGCATCAAAATCATTCACCATGGTTTGAAATGTATCCTAATCTCCACAGAGGGTTGTAATATCATCGTGTATTTATGAATCAGGATCAGCATAGTAGCAGAATTGTCATTTATATCATCGTGAGTTCTTGGGGCCTGCTAACAGTATATATAACAAACAGAAGGACATACATCCGATTTTATTGCAAACTAAACTAATAAAGAACGAATACATTATCATAAATACGAAATGGATAGTACGAGTTGTATCACCTCAAGCTTAGAGGTTGCTAAAATAGACAATTTTAACAATTTTGTGCCGCGATATTTTGCAATCCTATCGAATTAATATATTCACAATTATGTATCGTAGAAAATTTCAAAAATCATTATCATTGAAGCTGAAGGGGACAGAATTGGAAATAATGGCGACTTCATTCAACTATTTATGTAAAATCCAATGTGCGTCCGTGCATTTTATATAGCTTCAGACGTCCTTAACTCTATTTAAATGATCATTTTCTTAAGCTATTATTTGAATCGATCATACCAAAATAGTACAGCTCCTGTGGAATATTTGGCTTTCCAGTCATTTCCTATAAATGAAATTAATCTATAAGGCACAATTAACTCTGGAAGTTACCGTAAGGCCAATATTTTAAATACGTTCTTTGCTAATTGCTTGTTTATTTAAAATAAGTAACTGTCTTTTCACTATTCTCATTATTTACTATTTTGATCGTGTAATAACAATAATTACTAAGAAATAATAATCATAATTTAACAGCAAGGAATCCATTGAGAAGCGCTGAGACAATAACATTTACTACAATTATTTTACTATAAACGAACTTCCAAAATCTCAAAATCTTCCTATAAAAGAAGAAGAAGGCCAGTCGAGTTTACGACAAAAGTGAAAAGTGTTCTCTTCTTATGGAATAATATATCGACACTCAACCGTGTATAAGCACATTATAGGATGTCTCAAATGAGTATTTGAACGAATTGGTAAATTTAGATTAGGTTAGATCAGTGCGGCAGAAAGATTCACTTAGACAGTATAACCCATTGTGATACTGCGAAAAATAGGAAAATAGATGTCCCTAATTTCGCCCGTTGAACCACGCTGAGCGCCCCAAGAAGATCTTAAGTCGGACAATATCTATATCGTCCAGATCTCCTAGATCCCTAAAGCAATGAGAGCCCAGTGTTAATACCCGCCTGTTCGCCAGGGCAGGGCAATTGCAACAAAGGTGTTCTGTGGACTCCTCCTCCTCTTCATCCCTACAGCTCCTGCAGAAGTCCCTAGTCGTAACTTTCACTTTCACTGCATGTCTTCCAGTCGGACAGTGTTTTCCTGATGATAAATACAAGTAATGAGATGTCGGCTCTTGATAGCGACAGCAGCGTGTGTGAATGCTTTAGATCTAGGCCAGGCTACATCTGTCCGAATGAATTACAGTCTCGGACAGACACCCATCTACCATTTGCCACTAAATATGCCCTATCTCGCAATAGGATCTTGCAAGTGGCTAGAGGCATGACCAACGGCTGGAGTCTATAAGGTTGTTCCTAGTCTTGCCAGCTCGTCTGCTCTGCAGTTCCCTGGTATGCCCCTGTGGCCCGGCACCCACATAAGGTGAATGTTGAAATGCGCTCAGCTATCTCGTTAAGAGACTTGCGGCATTTCAGGGCTGATATTGAGTTCAGGAAGATAGAATCCAGAAATGTAATGGCAGCTTGACTTTGAGAAAATATGTTAATCCCCAGCGTGGTGGGGACGTTATATCTCAGCCATTCTGCCACTAAGGATACTGCCCAAAATTTTGGTCTAATGAACACTACAGTGATCAGGTAGTCTTCTTGCTATACTTAGCTCTAGGTCTTTGGAGTAAATTCCGAAACCTTACTGATTACTTAGTATTGAGCCGTCAGTGTGAAAGTCGACACACAGTCTTGTACCAGGAGATTTACATTTCCACGTATCTCTACCTGGTATAAGTATATGGTACTTCTTGTCAAACAGTGGCTCAACCAGAGTGTAGTCTATGGTGCCTGTTATGTTAGGTACCATGTTAAGGATTACACTGAGAGCGTAAACACTGTTTGACCACTGTAATGGCTGTCTTAGTCTTACTGCCGTAGCTGCGGCAGTCTGCATACTAATTATGCTCAGGAGTAGTAAATGCAAAATTATATTTAGTGTATCGGATGGACTGATGCGGAGCGCAGCAGTGATGCACAGACTAGCTATCCTTTGGACCATTTCCAGTATCTTACAGCATGTGGACGTCTCAAGAGCCTTCCGCCAGATGATAACTCCATACAACATTATCGGTCTTACTACTGCAGTATACAACTAGTGAGAAATTCGAGGCTTTAATTCTGTATAGCGCCACTGTGGCCTTTTTCGCCCTGTCCAGAATGTTGAGTTTGAAATGCAGATTCTTGTCCAATATTAGACTAAGGCATGTTGCACAGTCCACGAAAGGAATTTTAGTACCTGTCGGGGAGATAGGATCCACAGATAGAATCTTGTACCTCCTGGTGAACAGAACTACAATGATAAGTTTAGTATACCTCCCTTCTTACAGTAACGGGTAAAAACTATTTCACTAAGTGTTGGGTATTTTCATATCCTCGAATTCTTCAACAGAATTTCGTTCTTTTTATATATATACCCGTATATTAACCACCACGAAATTAAGGACTTGCTAGGTTTGTGATGCCCTTTGTAAGAACTGTAATTGCCTCATAAAGTATATTTTTTCTTCATTGCTATACAAATCTATGCCAATTAGCATGGACGTCTATCCATTAGATTGTTTGGGAAGATGGAAAAAGTGCCCTTAGTCACAAATAGGTTAAATTCGAAATTTGGCAAATTCAACCTAGTAGGGAAACGTTCCCATAAAAAGACTGAGCGCATCTCTCAAACATTGGGAATTGGTTAACCGAAAGTGAAGTATGCAGATAGCTGACTGCTTCAGGAACCTATTCCAGTTCATACTCATTGAGCATAAACACACGAGAAGCGAGCGTTTTTTATAAGAGCAAGAGTCGAGCCTTTCTGCACAAAACAACACACCGCAAGTGCCAGGAGAGGGCGAAATAGAATAGAATAGGAAAAAGCTATTCTAAGAAGGGACCACCAACCATGGAAAGACAGGGCCCACATCAAGAAAAATTTTAAATTTTTTATTTTTTTTATTAACTTAGCGATTCTTCCCAAACCAAAATCAATATAATATAAAGGTGTACTGCTTAATTTTTAAGTAATGAAGGCACTTTCTTTATGTGTACTTAATGTGGCGACATTTATTTGGTTTTTACCGAAAAACTTACGAAAAGCCAATGCAATGTGAAAGAACGGATTGTCGTGTCTGTCCATAAATACGGACTATTTTTCCAAATATAATACCTTTACACAAATGGCGCACAATACTCAAATCATATTCCTTGTTGACAGTTTGGTCTGGAGAAAGAAGCTTATAAGGCAGAATACCACTACAATTGAAAAAAAATTGTCAGCATAACTTTTATTTTGAGTGACATTTTCGAGATCTTTTCTATCCGTATTCACCTTTGGCAGTTGCTTCCGCAGTTACTTTAAATTCAAGTCTCATCATCCATAACAACCAGTTTGTGCTGGTAACCAAAAATTATGTTCGCACATATTCTAATACGCCGACCCTTTTCAAAAACAAATTGAGCGCTTCTGAGGCCTAAAATATTTTGTACCTATTTTTTTTAGTTTGATGGATTGAATACTATTAAGATCATGAAGATTCCTAGTTATTAATCGATAGCTTTTGAGTATAAAATCGCGCATTTGTTGGTCGTGAATTTCATTGATAGAGGTCGGTGGGCGCCCGGAGCACTATTCGTCCTCAACTCGTTTTCTATCTTTTTTTAATTTTGAACTATTTATGCTGACAGGTCCTGTTCAGCAAATGTCTTCTGTAGTATCGTAAATGCTTTTGCAGCATAACTTTTACGCACGTTGTAAAAATTATCACAATCACTTTTTGCGTTATACAAACCCAAGCTTAACTTAATCATATCATAGTAATAATAACTGGAAGATTCATTTCTGAGATTCAATAAACCCTCCAACATAATTTAAATTGAAATCTATTCTTACTTTTTGGACGCAATAGTAAACTTCGGCCTGGCCAATCTTGGCCAACCTGACCTGTCCAACTTTGCCCCAGACCATTTGTGTCAATTTATTCTTGTCTGAAAATGTTTGCTTTACGATGAAATGAGTTCAATTCAATAATTTTGTATTTTCAAAAAATAAACATTTTCACACCACAATTTTCTATTGCGCTGCACGCTATTAATTTCAAGATATTTAAATGTCCCTGTACAAAGTTGCGGGAACAGTCAGTACCTAATAAAGCTTTGTATTTTACTACCCATTGTCTGGAATTTGTAACTGAGTCCTTATATAATTTAGTGTTCAAGAAAAAGATTAAAAGAAAACATAGCCAACAGCGAGCAGCGGGTGATGCAACTCGAATCTATACATAGAATTTTTCAGTCCATTTCTTCGAATAGTTGACAAAACACATAATTTGAATTCATTCCTTCTGAAGTTATATGGATAAAAGAGATGTTTAAATTGAAAACCCGCGAGTTCAGTGCACATGACAATGACAACGAGAAAGTATACGGTCTTCTCGTCAACTGAATTTGATAATAATACCTTGTCCATTAATAAAATAAAACAAATTTTAAAAATGTTAAAATTAATTTTAAATTTTGCATTTTCCCCAATGATTGCACTGATTTCTGAATTTAATTAATTAACAATTTAGATATATCTTTGTTATAATCGATTTATAATTCGCATTTCTTAATACTTACAAAATCCTGCTGAGGACTGGCAGCTGCCCAATTTTCTGGATTTGTGGGCAATGCCTCCGCTAGACAGGGATCAAAACTGGACGGTCGCTTTTTAACAAAGTCCACTGGCAGACTATAATCATCACAGATAGCAATCTAGAAAACAAACAAAACAAGAAAATAAAACTCGCTGTAGTAATTTGTAAATTGTTTTTGAAATAATTAAACATATTTCGAATTACTGACTAATAATCTTATCCTCAAAACAACACCATAACACCACCACCATCACTGCCCATTTCCACTCCCCTATCCCACCTAACGGACATCCTTGTGATCCCTTAGCAAGTAAATAGACGGCAAACACTTTTTGTTTTTATTATCATGTACCCCAGTAATCCTCAAATCTCACAAGTTAAGCACGCAGCCTTCACGAGGACATTGAATCGAACAAAAGCCTTAAGGATGTAATAAGACAGCGGCAATATCCTTCATAGCTATCCAAATAATGCAGAAGGTCAACGGCGTTAACAAATGAGGCCGTAATGATAACAGATTCTTCGAAAACAAAAATGATGAAAGCAAAAAACACAACTAAATTCTGTGGCAATGTGGGGTTTTTGCTGCTTAAGCCGTAAAATAAAACTTTTCCATGCACTGTCAGCCTCATATTCGTCCTTATTATTATGCTGTGAAAGTAAAAGTATTTTGTAATTATCATCAGCGCCAGAAAACCGTCCTAAGTCTTTTTTTTTTCTTTAGCATTTAACGGGAAAAAATTATTCATTTCTTTAAAAGCATTTCCTGGCGGAGTTAAGGAAACACTCGTACTTGTAGTTGTACTCTGTAGTGCTACATCGCTGCCGAAAAGAGCCTTCTAGCTTAAACAGCTGCTTATTGGGGTATTCAAGGGAAAAGGGCGGGCGGGGATGCAAGGGAATGAATGGGTGCCGGTGGTATTTAATTGGAGTGGGTAATTCTTTGTGTGAGCATTTTTTTCCCATTTTCAAGAAAATAATTATCATTCTCAGAATGCACAACATACCCACAAGGACCTAATGTAAAAGCTTTCAATGCGAGCATGCTCAAAATCATTCCTTGGAAATGGGAAACATTTTAAAGAAGCACGGCGGGGGAATTCTTTTCGCGTCTTTTGAATTCTCCGTTTTCAATTCTGCAAATGATAAAATCATATAAATCATCATTTCTCCATGTGACAGAGGAATAAAAGACCATTTGATACAAGAATTGCGCTAAATTCTGCTAAAGGACAACAAAATGTTCAACAACTAAGCCATACAAAAGGTAAATGTAGAATTTATTGCAAGGAAAAATTACAATGAAGACCTAAATAGAATAAAAATACAAGGCCTAAAAAGATAAATCAAATAATTTAAATATGCGAATGACGGTTTTAAACACTCAGCATTATCACTATTTGCGAGCATGCAAATACTACTAAGCGTAATAGATGGCTTGCAGATGGCTTGGCCGATAGCAACAACAATAGCATCTTTATACAGCCACATCTACACAATGTTAGTCCTTGTAATCTCTTTATGATGTGACGGCTATAATTTCTCTCATCTGAGATATAAATGATGAAGGAACAGTTGTAGGCAACAATCAGTAGTCTTCCCCAATCATTTTCATGTTAGATGAGCAAAACTTTAGTTGTTAAAATCATAAAGACTTGTATTATGTAGATGATTCTATATAAATTGGATTAGTTCTAAATAGAAATCAAATAATAGACTAATGGCCAAAATTCCTTGTAGTTTAAGCTTGTAAAAAGATAAATTAAATGAAAGGAAATAAAGACAAATTAAAGCAAATTAAATGAAAGAAATTAAAAGTAAATTAAAACAAAGGAAATGAAAGTTCGTTGCTGATTTGCATGTGCATGGCACAGTAATATTTGTTTAGTACAGGAATAGGCAACACGCGGCCCGTCAAAATGTTTATGCGTCCGGCCAAGCATTTCTAAAATTGAATTTATTTTATCGACTTTCTCCCATCATCGACTTGTTATGAAATTAAACAATTTTTTGCGGCGATTTGTGCAAACACGCAATACGAATACGCCGCGTCTGTGTCTCTGTGTGCGGTTGCTTCTGTTACACAATCTGTCAGACTGGTAAGCTGTTAACTTGCAATTTTAGCAATTCTTCTATTTCTTGAAAGGCATGAATGCAATACTATAGTCAATAAGGTAATATTAGAGTTTCTTTTTTATTCAAAATTAAGTTTTCCACAAGTTTTTCTAACTTTCAAATTTGTAATCCATAAAAGTATGTCGGAAAAGCATACAAAACAAAAACCCGAAGATTTCGGATAAGCACAAGCATTTCCAAGAAAAGTGAAAATGTGATTATTTTCACTTTCACTTCCTATTTCATCCAAGATAAAGTTGTATGATTTATATGTTCAGAGACTGTATCGACATTAAATGAATATGACCTAAGATGGCATTAGGATAAAAACACGAACAACAATATAAAAACTTGGCGGGACAACTCCGGATAGATGAGTTTAATCAAATGGAAAACAACAACGAGAATCAAGCTATTTCATTAAATACGGTAGTACAGGCCGGTTTTGTTGTCAGTCAAATACTGGCAAAAAAACTGACCGACTGCGGATGGAGAGATAATAATAGAATGTCTGACTGCTGTTGCAGAAATAGGATTTCCTGATAAAATAAATATTATTTCAAACATTAGTTTATCAAGGATTCACCATTGCAAGTAGAATTGAAGACTGGTCCGAGAACATAGCAACAACTCTTCGTGAACGCATTGCAAACTTTTCTTAAGCACCTTATGAGAGTTGCGATATTAACTGGCTATATTTTTACTTGGTATTGATACCAAATTTAATATTGCCGAAGAATTGTGTTCACTGATTTCAATACAAGGGACTACAACCGGCAAAGACCTGTACGATAAACTAAAGTCTGTATTGGAAATTTTTCAATTTTATTACAAAAGATTATTGATATATCGACAGATGGAGCACGAGCAATGTCCAGCTTGGAGGTAGGAGAATCGGGAAGGCTATTTCAAGACATTAAAAAGGTCACAGGAAAGGAAATATTCGTTAACCACTGCATAATTCACCAGGAAAATTTGTGTGTGAAAAGATTGAGTTTGCCAATAATTAAACTAAAGTCGCGCTAAATCACCCTGAATTTAAAAAATTCCTGAAAGATTTAGAAATTGAATATGGCGACGTGGTTTTTAATACCGAAGTACGTTGACTTAGTCAAAATGCAATGCAAAAATTGTACACAACTTAGAAAGCGAAATACAATTATTCTTAGATATGAAAGGACATGCCTTTCCTCATTTTGCCAATAAAGAATGGATGTGCGATTTTAAGTTTCTCATCGACATGACTCAGCATCTCAATAATCTTAATGTGGAACTTCAAGACAAAAGACAGTTTATTCACAATTTGTATGATGAAATTCAAGGCTTTGAGCGCAAATTAAAATTGTGGAAACAGCATTTTTGACCGAATAATGTGTACCACTTTCCACGTTTAGAAAAGTAAGTTGATAATACCTGTCAAAAATGCGCACAATGTAAATACATTCTAATCAGCGAATTTCAATTACGATTCCAAATGTTCAAAGTTGAGAAGGCAACGATTTCCATTTAATATCGATGTGAATACAGTTCCCGAAGACTTTCAAATGGAAGTGATTGACATGCAGAACAATGCTGATTTAAAAAATGTATTTTACTCAGTAAACATCGAAAATTTTTATAAATCATATGTGAGCCCTGAGAAATTTCCGGCTTTCACGAAAACTGAAAAGCAAATGATGTTTCTGTTCGGAAATATGTATGTTTGCGAGCAATTATTTCAACCATGAAACTAATCATAAATTGCCACCCATCAAAACTGAGTGATGCACGATTAGAAAGCTGCGTACGTGTAGATACCCTATCAGTATAGACTAATATTGATCAACTTGTATCGTAAAAACAGTGCCAAATTTCTCATTAAAAATTCGTTTTTCAGTTCTTTTCGTGTTTGTTTTTATTCGAATTAAAATTCGTATATGAATTCTTTACTTTTTTTTAATGTTATATTTTTGTAAAGTTTTGTAAATTATTAAGTGTTACTTTATATGCGACCCGGCAAAAAATTTTAAAATTTAAATTGGCCCGTTGATTAAAAAGGTTGCTCACCCCTGGTTTAGTTCATAGTCTTTTAAATAGCAAGCGTTTGAGCTCCTGGAAAAACTAGGTGTAGTAACGAAAAATAATATATTATAGTATTCTTAAAACGACTTGAAAACTTTTTCTCCGCAATCCAAGTTGAAGTTTTTATCATTTAGGAAGTAAGATAAAGGATCAGAAAATAATATCCAAATTAATATATTGCTCCTACTTTCGCACTTGAAACAGCTCCCTCAACTCAAAATAAAGCTTGTGAACTACGGGACGTTAATACTAAATATGACTCTTGAGGCGTAAATTCTATGTACAAAAAGTGCACATGAGCCGCAACAAAAAACAAAATACCATTTAAGCAAGTGCGGATCTTCATTTATTTTCCAATTTCTACAAACAATTGCTCTCTGTGCAGGAGTATTAATAGCCAAAGTATTGGAAAAACCCCGATATTTGGATAACAGTGTGTCAGTCATGAAAATAATTCCATTTTTGGATAATTTCCAAAGGGGTTGTTCACTTATTTATCTTTTATTTTGAAAGGACGAATTTTTCTCTTATAGTTGAAGCATGCTCACCGGTATCCAGGAGTCTGTTACATTAAATTTATAAAGAAGGAGGCGAGACATGAAATACATATTTATAGCTGTTTTCTCTTTATTATTATGTTTTTTCAATGAAGATTCCTGTTTTGTGACAGCATCAGGTGAACACTATGAGACGAAGAGTTAGTGAAATACTCACAGCTTTCTTCGTGATCGAAATCAGGGAGAGAAATGCATATACTACTCACAAAGCCTCTCAGTCACATCTCTTTTTGTGGTAGAACACAGGGAGGGAAATGGATGGCGTTGTACTCACGAGGCTTCACAGTCAGAACTTTATTCGTGGTAGAACACAGGGATAGAAATCAAGACTAGGTAGGAAACAGCAAATTTGACTACGAGGAGCTACTGGAACAGTGTTTGCTCTTCAGTGGCTTGCCAGCGAATCGCCCCAATCTCATCAAAGTGTGTGCCTTTTATACTGTTTTCCACTGCAGTTGCCCAAGGATCAGCTTTATACCTCCTAGGTCCCTAAAGGTATAAGAACCCAGTATTGGTCCCCGCCTGTTCGCCAGGGCGGGGCAATTGCAGAGAAGGTGTTCTATGCATTCCTTCTTTTCTTCATCCATATAGCTCTTGTAATCAAGTATATGAAGGATAAATCGCAACTTACACTTCATACTTTTTAAATGACCACCGTCAATTTGCTCTTTCGAACTGCCAACAATTTTTGTGTACGCATTGAAATGTTTGCTATAAAACTCCAGAGGACAGACAGTTCTCTACTTTGCTCTAAGGAAACATAAGACGGCAACAGAACATGCAAACCTGAATTTCTCTCTCTGGAGTATACAAAGTAAATTGCGAACAATGTAATCATAGAATACTCGTACTTATCACTAGGAATAGGAAGTGATTTTTTCGGAAAGTCCAGCAGCTGTAATGCATTTTCTGCTTTATAAAATTCATCAAATTGAACAATAGTTCGTCCAACCAACATTTTTCTTTCGTATTAAAGCCTGCCCTAATCCAGTTTTTCATTTCCATTATAAATTTATAAACATATTTGCAGTCATTAGCATTCGATGAAAACAAAACGCTCCTTATTTATATCACACATAATAAAACAGCGAACATCTCAATCAAAAACGCTCTCTATTTATATCATACATAATAAAATAGCGATTATCTCAATCACTTATATTTTCAGTTTTTTTTTTTTGCGTATGTAAATTTTTTTTGCCACACCTTTGGTTAAGACACTTTTCAAGTTGAAGGCCATTTTTCTCTTAAGCTCTAACTCAAGTACTCGGTGTTTGCAAACGGTTGCCTTTTTCAGTATATTTTTGTTAAAAATAAAAATAACTTTTGCACTGGAAAAAAAAACATTCCCAACACACGAACATTCAGGGTTTACACATCAGTTTCAATTTTAATGAGCGAATGAGGTGAGACCCTTTAAAATGTCAAGGTCTCAACATTTGTGATTCATCAGAAACAACAGCTTAAAAAGGAAGAGCAAGGAAAAATATTCCTTGCGCCGCTAACAAGCTAGCTGGGGCTTTTGTTTTAAAAATATTTGAAGGCTTTGGGTGGGATGTCAAAGGACGTCAACAATACCTCAAAGTACAGCTGCAAACGATACAATTGGCGACACTGCCAACAATACCACTCCAATTCAGTGTTTTGCTTTCGCATTTCAGCTGCCACCTCATCTGGCAGTTGGACACAATGGTTGTGATAGAACCAGGCACACGGGCCCGAACATTGCACATAAGATTCCTTGGGCTTAAAATCCAACCAACAGCGACGGCAAAACATTTCCGTTGCTCAGGTGCGAACTGCGTCAAGTATTTTACGAAACTGCGTTCCAAAATGTGTAAAAAGTATTAAGTAACTTTTAATGGCAGCTGTCAGGTCGTTGGTTGGTTGCTCGCATACCGCACCATTTACTAGGGGCTTTCGAAACAATCCCCAAGGGAGCCATTAAAATTTACAAAAGATGAATATTTGTTTAACAAAGATATAAAACAAAAAACAGAAAACGACAGAATCAACAAGAAATGTGAAAGATTGAGGCGAAGTAGCCCAGAGTTAATTAAGGAGCCAACACGACCCAGATGATGCCTTACATCAGGCGCCAACGATGTTTTTGTCTGACAAAAATTGAAAGAATTCCTCATATTATTATAAAAAGTTCGAAAATCGTGATCACAGTAATAAATATGAAACCAAAATAACAGGAGATGGAAATGAGGTAGGTATTTGGCTAATTAGCATCAATTATAGAGGCACGTTCGGATTCTAAACTATACCGCAACCTAAGCTATACTGAGGCAGTTATCAAGGCTATACTCGGTTTCAATTGCATTGAAACCTTACTGAAATTCCTAATGAAACTCATCAATTGTGCTGAATGGAGAACCTCAAATATATTTAGAGAAATTTATCAGCTATATACAAAGTATAGTCACAGTCGGCTTGCATTGTGACCAGATATTCTTAGAGCATGGCACCACCTATAATGAGATCGCAATTTCAGACATGCCTAAACCAGAGTCTCTACCAACCTAAGATTAATGTTTCAATAACACTGAAACTATTTTCCAATTATTTCAAACCAAAAGGCACAATTATATTGTTAGAAGAAAATATGCTATATCGAGAACAAATCTTCTGCTGTACTCGTAAACGGATTTTAGTTTCCCCAAAGCGGGATCTAAGATATGATACGAGGAGTCAAAGCTGCAATTTGACAAGCATTAGCATATTATATCAAACTGTTGCTTGATTTCAAAATTTCAGTTAAAATTACACCAGGTTCTCAGTTGCAACGGCACAAAACCAGAACTTCAGTTACGATACCAATAAATTAAATTGGATAATAATGCAGTAAAGCCTGATAATAAACTGAACCGAATTCGGACAACTTTCTGTTCAAATTAGGACGTAGTTTTACAAGACTTAGCATACCGATAAATAAAAAAAAAACAATTAATTGCATCCTATGAATGAGATAAGGGAGAGGTTTCCACATTCTATTTTTTCACTCATTCTACGGGGTCTACATTTTAACGATGATCCCGAACATCACAGCTTGAGATACATTTGCCAGAATTGTCGGTTATTCGGCGCTCAAACAATAATAAGGAGCTGAATGCGGACTTGAAATACTCCGTATATATTTTCATCTGTACTCGTATTTAGACAGCAGTATTTCAGCTACTACACCTGAAACCACAGTCTCACTCTCCCAACTTCATATTGGGACTCAGTTGAAGAAAGTCAAGAAACTCAGCACATTAATATCGAAAGATTCATCTATTCAGAAAGCCAAAAGTCAGACGTATAATAGGATTTCAGACTTAGAGATGCAAATATTTTCACTACAATGTGGGTGGAAACTTTCCTATTCTATAAGCAAAGATTCAGTTCAAAGAGCCAAAAGTCAGATCTATGGTAAGACCCAATTCCCAGCTGAAATTTCAGACCTAGAAATGCACATATTTTCACTCCAAATGGGTGGAATCTTTCCTATTCTATAAGCAAAGATTCAGTTTTATTTACATCAGACCAACAACGATTATAAAACCTTAATTTTCAGACATTCACTAATATTGGGGTCATAGTCCAGTGGGAGGTAAAGTACTTAGTATATTGAAAGCAGAGACTTCTGCTGAAGCAACCCAAGGAACGAAGTGGGTAAAGCCCACAGAAAGACCAAAGCCGTAGATGTAATAAAACCCAGTTCCCAGCCGGAGTTTCAAAGAACATCTCTACCGTAGTAACTTACGTTGAAAGCAGAGACTTCAGCTGAAATAACCCAAGAAACTAATTGGGTGAAAGTCCAAATGAACCCTACAGAAAAGCCAAACCCATAGTTGTAGTAAGACCCAGTTCCTATCTAGAGTTTCAAAGAAGGTCCCTACCACAGTAACCTACATTGTACTGATTATGAGCAATATTTCAAATGGCTGAGATGCTGTTAAGTAAATGCAGTAAGTAAATTTTATTCAGTTATTGAACTTCTGGCTCAGGATATATCAATACACTATATTCTCCCCTTGTTTTGTAACACATTCACCCCATTAATCTAATGTAGGGTACAACTAGAACTCAACTTCAAGGATTTTATAATATTTGCATAAATTTTAAATTGATGCCACCACTGCACAGCACAGTGCAACATGCTGCAACCAGAAAATGCCCTTATGATTTGTCATCTACATGCAACCGTAGAGAAATAGAGTAAAATGGATTTCTCCTCCATTCATTGGCATTGAATGGTAGTCATAAATATTTGAACAGATCCTAATAACACCCACCCGGAGGGCGCCAACACCACCCAACGCACACCGGATATTGCACTTGCCACCAGTGTTTTGACACGATTCTTGGTTTGGACCTTTGCCAAACTGCTGGACTGGGCTGGAAACACTAAGTATTAAGGGTGATTCATAGACTGAATTACACCAACAATTTGTACTGAAAACGAAACAAAAAGGATACAATCGGAATACCTGCTATTCATCTCTTTTTTCAGTTTTTTTTTTCATTTTGTTTCTTCTCATCTCTGGCCGTTTGTCGGTAGCCAAATGGTCACGAAAATCGAATGCAGGAATTTTTCTCTTCCACTGCAGTCATTTGGATAGACTGACTGCCAACATGGTCACTCGTGTTGCTGGAACTATTAAGCAACAAATTTGTAGTTGTAAGTTGGTAACCATATTTGTGCTGTAGCGTACTATGTGGCAGCAATGCCCGCAATAACTGTGTGGCAAGTTCATTTAAAATTAATGAAAAAAATCTCGTTACACAAAAAAAAAATCGGAATGAAACCGGCAGGACTTGAGGCATATCGTTGATAGTGGCACTTGGTCATCATGTAGCAACACTGTTGCTGATTGCAAATGATGGCAACAATCAAAGATGTTGAAGTGATTCGTGGTAATCCACAAGAGATGAAGATGCTAATCAATATGGTTTAAGGACACGTAGATATATGTTTCGAGAAACTGAGGTAAATGAATGGTTTTGCTTAGAGTGTTGGAATGGAAATGATAGTTAACCTGTAATACCTATACTTATATTCAAAATACTGGTTAATACTGTATTGGAAGGACTGTAAACACTAAGCAAAAAAGTATTATTGAGCAAAATGTAGACACAAATCTGATCTACACTTATTAGTTATACTCTATCCTGCGTACAACTATAGAATTGATAACATTGCGTATAAGGTCTGTGCTTTTGGGGGAAGATACTCTTAGTTACAGACACTGCAAATGTGCTTCTCAGGCAATAGATTAAAATCAGATTCTCTTTTTTAGAGATACCAAAGGCACAGACATATAGTAAAACACTATTTTCACCAAAGTTTCAGACATTGTGGCGCAATTATTTCCACTATAATGTGGGAATCTCCCCTATTCTATCCATACTGTCAGCCACAACTATTATAAAACTTTAATGTCAGCTTTACCAAGCCCGAACTTAAACTATGATAAATTCATATTTTCATTAACATTAGAGACAAAATTTAAGCGATATAGAACCAAAAGTGGCAATATTTCACCCATATTGACAGAGAGAAAGAGAGAGAGAGAGTGAGTGATATTAGTTCTATCCAATCGAGTACTATAGCCTCAACTATTTTAAAGACTATAAACCTGATAAGTATACAATGACAAAAATGTTTCTGGCTCAGATGCCGAAAACTAACCAAAAAATTCGCCACAGTTAGGCAAAAGTTCTACCAATATCTAGAACAGAACTGCAGTTGAAGTGACGCAGGAGTCATAACAATATTAGTACTGGATTTCTGGATAAAACTTTATTAAAGTCTAAATTAGAATAATATCAATACCTTTGACATAGTACGTACTAACCCTGTTCTAGGCTATAAATCAACTAGAATCTATACAATAGTGAATACATAATTTCGTTCAAAGTAAGCCCCGGTTTTCCGCAATATTGAACCCAAAATTTGTTACCACATAAAAGTTATGGCTTATGATTAGATCAGAGGTCAGAGCCGCATTTATGGGAACACCGAAACTACAAGCATAGCAGAATGTAAAAGTCTCAGTTAAAGTGAAGTCAGAGTATTAGATATGGTGTGACAACCGCTCTCTGCTAAAGTACCAGCCTTGCCCATATTAAAGTTTATTTTTAGTTGTAGTGGTGATAGTTGCAAGTATAATTAAGCTATTGCGAGAGCCGAGACAGAGATCAAATAGTATAAAATTCTCTACTAAGCAAAAGTTGAATGAGTAAAAATCGTAGATAAATTAAGGACCGCCCAATTGTCAGATATAGTTAGATCATATTTCCAATCGTCATATTATTTAACCTACTGTACGGTCTTATATTGATATTGTTTATAATACTCAATAATACTCCGTTCTAGGCAATTATAAATGAAAATTAGTAACTTATTCAAATAGTTATCACCGAATTTTTCCCAAATATGTGTTTCCAGCCTAAAAATTGCGGCACGTGAACTAGTATTTTACTTACGAAAACATCAAGCAAACGTACATTTGAACACAATTCTTTTGTATATAAACCGGGCCTCTTCGATATTTTACGGGAGTTAGAACACAAATCATTTTACCCTTCACACAGTAATTACATCAAAAACTATTCCAGATTGCTGAGATTCTATCTATCGAACTATCGGTACAAATGGCATACAGACAAAAATTGTATGCATATTGCGTACAGGTATTCAATCTTTTCATATAATAAATATAAAAATTGTGGACTGCTTCTTGGATATGCGGAAATTTTTTCTAAACCAACTTCCGAAATTCCGCAAGGGAAGCAACAAACTTCATTTCAAGAAATACGGTTCTAGGCTCCTCAAATATTTTCTCAAATATTTACCTTTAAAACCCTACTAGATAACTAAGTAATATCCTACCGACCACAAATAATAATGGGAATAGCGGTTTTGAAGGATATAAGTAACACACAGACAAACTGATTTTATGTGGAGAATGTCCACGTAATAATTGAATTCTGAGCAATTTTGCTTATTTATTTCCTTATTTTTTTTTTTTTTTTTTGTTTACTTATTCATTTATTTATATGTCTATTATTTTTATTTATTCATTTATTTATTTATTTATTGTTTTTTTTTTTTTTGAAAATGTTGCTCTATTCAGAGAAGGATATTTTAGGGTATTTTCAAACTCAATTTCACCCATTCTACTTTCATCTCGATGAGTCATAATTTGTTATAATTGCTATTACATATTCAGAGATTATATGATGCACTTCAAGTTTCCCTTTTTTGTTTTCGGTTTTCTACATTTTCATTATGGAAAACTTTCCTCAGCCTGATCTAAACCGTACCTGAGCAACCGACATGTTGCTCCTTCCTCTGACTAATGAAATATTGAAATTCATAACAATGCCTGGCAAATTTCCTACCGCCATAATATCCTTTCACATGTTTTATTTTGTAGAACTTTGCCAATATAAACTACGTTGAGAAATTGTAGTACCCACGTGTCTGCAACTGATTGCCAGATCAACAACAGACAATAATGTGTCGCTCAGTATGTTGCCAACATTGAGCTGAATGGCTGATAAAAAGGACAATGAAAACAACGATGAGTATGACAATGCCTTACCACACCGAAACAAGGACTAAATGGATACATGTAATAATTGCCAGTGCTTTTAGCAGCCACAGCAACAACAGCAGCGGGAGCAACACTCAACAACAACATCATCAGAGACCTGACAATGGTTTGGCCGAAAGCCAAAACAACTTGAAGGGGAGCCCCCTAAACTCGTGTACTCAGTGGAGTAGTGCTATCCGAAAATACCACCATAAATAAAAGCTAGTAAATGTTTTTGACATTATACGTTACCATGAATATCACCACACTTTCGACTTTTTCATAAGTTTAACAAAAGGTTGTTCTCCTTGCCACACAGGATAATGAAATTATGAACATATTTTGTATACAAAATTAGCAAAAACTTCTCATCAACGACTTTTAATAAAATCAACTCAATTACATTAAACGGAAAAATTATAGTAACGGAAATAATATTTTGTCGTGGCAAATTATCTACACTTAAATGTCTAAGGATAATTGCTAGGATTTGTAGTAGTTGGCAAAGTTTCAGGGATTGCTTAAGCTAAGTTTATGATAAGTTTGTATACTAATTATAAAGACCTCAAATAAGATACAACTTAAATAAGTGATTAAAGCAACCGGCCCACAGTTGCCGAAAGCAAACAGCAGTACATGGACATCTGCCCACTTTAAAGAGGTCATCCGTTTTCTGAGGGCTCTTACAACAACAACCATCCTGTTAAGATGCCAAGAAGGAGGGGTGTTTTGCCATTCAAGTGTTTCGACAACTTAATGTCTTTTAAGTGTTTTTTCATGTGTAATTTAAGCGATTGCAGAATTTACTTTAATTTCAGATAATTGCTCTCAGCTACCTTCCGTTTTATAACGTTAAAAGTTTCATTTTGTCACCCGAGGGAAACCGGAAAAAAGCCTTGTCTCCCAAGGAAGGGGAATGTGTGGGCAGACAAAGTGTTTTTATGCACGCTCGATTTACTTTGCCTTAGATTTGTTACACATGGCACAGTGGTTCGCTGTCTTAGTTGAAGATAGGAAGATATAAATATAGGCCAAGGCACTGCCCACATCTGGGAAAGGTGGTGATTTGAATGATATTAAGGTTTTACAAGGAGCTCAGTAATAAACAAGTTCATGACTTCACTATGAGTACTTAGTGAATCCAACCCCCAGTGTTTCAGTTCTGCCACAAACGAAAGCTGGCCGAAAACCACTTCCCGACTACAACTTCGAAAAAATAGCAAAAATATTGAAAGCGAAGTGAAAAGAGCAAAACAACAAAATAGGAAATATGTTTCAAGCTCTATTAGGCAAGTAATTGGCAGACTGGGAATATCACCAGGCTGATGACATTACAACGATATGATATCTGATCTGAGACCTTATCACCGCACCTTAACTGTGACTCAAATCATGATCAAGAAAAGCTAAAGGAATGGATAATGTTGGATAATATTTCCCAGATTTATCCATTTACCAGGCACGAGGTAGGGAAAATGTTAAACCAAACGACTACTAAGAAGCTTTTATAAAAAAATATGTTATCAAAAATATGCTTACCGGCAAAATAGTGAAATTCCAATACATGAAATTATTCTTATTTGCTAACTTTGCTAACGGGGATAATTTTGTACGCTAAGCTAAACGAAGGTGAGTTGTATAAAAAAAGTAGTAGAAAAGTATGGAAAATAACAATGTGACCAAGTTCTCCTACGCAAAAGTAAACTAAGAAGTTAAAGAAGAAGGAGGACGTCAGATAACGTAAATACAAGTTGTTAATTTTTTTGAAAACATCAGTTGGTGAATTTTGGTTTTGTGTGTTATTGGCGTTATTGCCGTTTGTATGGATTTGTTCGTTTTGGATTTGTTTGGATGATAAAATGATTACGAATAAGAACAAAACAAAATGAAAAAACATATCATAAACAGCAATGCCGCTCAGTTAATTGTGCTAAGTGCTGATGCGTTTTTTTGGTATCCTATACTGGGATCCTATATAGGATACCAGAAAAAAAAATCAACCAGAATTACCTCTACTTTTTTAATTAATTCCTCAATGAATTATGAATTGTTTTAGAAATGAATTAAAATGGCAATCATTATTTGAATATCTACAGTTAGCTTAAATTGAATTATAAAATGAACTATTGTTAGGTGGTGTAAAAGTCCATTTTACCCCACCGCGAAACTAAAAAAAAAACACGATTTGTGCTGTCTAGGTGGCAACTCAGGTTTCGTGGTTATGGTTGACGAGAGCACGAGCTTCTTTGCACTTCAACAATCACTTTCGAGTAAATACCAATGTAAGTCTCAGATCTCTGACCTCTTTTTTTCATAGAAAGTATCAATTCTCCGTAATTAAATTAGAAACATAGGAACTTATATGTCTTGGTTTCCACCCCTTCAATTGAATCTAACCTCAGATCCCCCCAGATCGTCTATAATGAATTGGAACTTGAATTCCAAAAGAAAAAATGCATAATTTTTTACACTGATTATTAGTTTCCTAAAGTTTTTGAAGAACAAATGTCAGTCACAAAGTCTGCTATGTTCTTCTACGTATGATTATCATCTAATTATCTTCTCTCGTTAGAAATACTGGGGGCGATAAAGTAGAACAACCCATCTTTTTGGTTATAAAACATCTATTATGAAGTGAAAGAACAACTATTCGTCAAAAACTGATTGTAATAATGGGTTTAAGTCAATAACATAGAAATAAACATCTTCACCTAAGAAATTAATGTTAAACGAACGACAAATAAACTTTGAAGTTATTCGATATTTGAGAAAATGTAAACAATCAGTCAATCGCCTGTTTATTCCAACGTTTTTGGAAAAAATTTGTTTACATTGCGAACACTTGTTAAAAATGTCGCTAGCATTGTGAGCTTTACTTAATAAACCACATTCTTGTGAATCTAACAACTAAGTATGCTATGTATTCCACATTTAGTTTGATGCCAGTCTTTCGAAATGCCCACAATTTGCACAGGTGGTTACTTAATGCAAACATTTGCTACAGCATCGAATTTTCCATGTGCCGGCTCCAGACGAAGGTGCATTTTTGGGCAGAAAAATTGTGCTTAGCGACGAAGCTTATTTCCACGTAGGCAAACTGTTCACATATGGAAAGATATTTACATGAAATAATTTCTTTAAAAAGCAAGTGGCAAATATAGTTCAATTGATACAAACAACATGTTCCTGTACTTACGAAGTAATTGGCTGTAACTTAAAATTCAATCATTTACAATCTACGAAACTTGAAACCGAAACTTGGCCGTACCGAAAAATCAAAGCAATAATCTGAGAAAACTAGTCAGGAACTAAATAAGGTGGAAAACGATGATAGAATGTTTGTTGCCACTTTTTCTAATACAAAAATTTTCCTAAACTTATAAGCTTGAAGAGAGCTAACATTTAGATCACCAAGGAAAAGTCGAACAAAAGGAAGATAATTTATTTTCATAGAATTAACTCTGTAACTGTTTTCCAATTATTTCGTACCAACTTTCCTTGATGATAACAAGCATAACATCAAATTTCGATTGAATTTTTATCTCCTACCTTAAATCTCTTCTTTTCTTCTAACTACAACATGTCAATACCACTGTGTCCTCTTCTATATGGGTATCTCGCACTGCTAAGGAATTTCAACATTTCCAATTGATTTTTCAAACACAAGATTGCACATTCAAAAAGCATTCAATTGTTAGCTTTTACGTTCATTATCTTGATGACAACAGACAATAAAAAATTCCTTTAGCAGTCCGGGATACTAATTACTTTTCCAACAAATATTGTGCAATGAGCAACATAGAAATCTATTGAGAAAAGAGAAAGAGAGGCGGAAAAAATAGGTAGTCTTAATTACTCTCTAGTTCGTTGCAACAAATACCACAAGGATATTCGCCAGGCTCGAATTAAACCCCTGCAGGGCTTGTGGGAAGTGGAGTTTTAAATAAGAGGAAATATTATTTCATGCTCCTCTATAATGATGTTTCCATCGTTAGAGTTAATGATGAATAATGCCCTGTTTAATCCCCAGAGTGGGTTTAATTGTTTCATTTTGTTTAATGGAAACTCCTAATCATTAACATTTCCGTTAGAGGACATAATGGCGAGCAAAAACGTAACATGGCTAAATTTAATAAAACTACCATTACAAGTAAATTAAATACTTTCTTGATGAAACGCCAGCACAAGGAAGGGAGAAAGGAAATGCGAACAATAATATCCAATAAAACACAAGAAAATCGTCTTCAAAACACCTGGGCGTTAGTATGTTAGTTGAAGCCTCCCTTTGCTTCAATAAAAAGCCTAAAACTATTCTCTCCACAACGCCTTCTCCCCTGTCTTCTTATTGTTCTCGCAGAAAATCTCACACTTGCATGAACATCACGACATTTAAATGAGTTAAATTAAGATTTAAATGTTATTAATTTCACGTTAACGGAAGCTAAACATTTACATCTGTTTGGGGGTGGCAGCTCATGCCGACCATGTACCATGCCCAAATGTGCGGCCCCTTCGTAGGACATTCATAGTGTCACCACAAATCAATTACTCCTGCTAAGGCCTTTAGGCCACACAAATCTGTGACCCTTTTGGTAGCTTGATGTTGTTTTGTGTTGACTCCCCCAAAAACGCATGTCCATTTCCGTTTGTCTAATGTTTTTACTCTACTGCCTTGACATTTAATGAAAGATTTCATTTAATAACGGATATTGTAAGTAATTACTTTTTGGACTAATGTAAAGTCCTCTACCAAAATCCACACATACACAGGGGTGAAACGTCAAAGCAGTCGTTGCTTCCTAAAGGAAAAGGAAGTCTATCAATCTGTATCATAGATGATATAAAATCACGCATGTTTAGCCTAAAGCCAATGTAAGGGAAGAGCAAATTAAATCCCTTTTAAAATTAAACATGTTTGGAACTAAAGCAATATAAAATAAATTAAATATAAATACAAATCTATCATAAGAATAACTTTAGTGTTATTTGTTACTTTCCAATAGTTTGTTATTTGTAAATAAATAGAAAGTGTGAAACGATTTGTGATAGAATTGTTTTTATATTTAACTAGTGGACCCGGCAAACTTCGTTCTACCTTCAAAGGTGGCAAATTAATGATTTACAATTTTCAGGATAGATGGTTCTGTATTTAAACTTTTGTTAGAAAAGTTTGGTTATTTAAATGAATGCTTTTAATACTTTTTTTGTAAAGTTTTTAAAAATTATTTAATTTAAGTCAATTTAATTGAGATTTAAAATTACTGCAACGCTTTCACATGTTTAACGTTCTTTGTTTGTCTGTCGGGAAACATAGAAAAATGAGAAGTGAAATAAAGTCAGTATTTGAAAAACTTAAATTTTCCTATAACAGAATCAGAAATAATGGTTTTTTAATTTTTGATTTCTTCGGGTGGTACCACGCCTATTTGTCCAATCCAATCCATATTTGCAGCAGAACTTACAATATGTAAACCAAACTTATATACCAAATTTTGTTCAAATACCGTTAGCAGGAGCAGAAATAATGGATTTTTAATTTGTGGTTTGTATGGGAGGTACCACGCCCCATTGCCCAATCCCTCCCATATTTGCAGCAGCACTTAAGATATGTACACCAAACCGATGTACCAAATTTTGTGCAAATACCGTAAACAGGAGCAGAAATATTGGATATTTAATTTATGGTTTGTGTGGGAGGTACCACGCCCCTTTGTCCAATCCCGCCCATATTTGTAGCAGCACTGGAAACATTTACTACAAACATTTAAAAAAAGAATTAGCCAAATCGGTGTAGCCGTTTTACAATATTAGATAAATTGGAAAAAGTGGGCGTAAAAGTGGGCGTGGTAAATTTTTCTTTCCATAAAAACCTAATTTGGACTACGACGAACATTAAAAAAAAATTATTCAATTCGGTCCAGCCGTTCTCAACTGATGTCCTTACCAACGAACGGCATTTGATTTTTATTTATATAGATTTATTTTGTATTCCTTCAATTCTAAAATTCATCTGCCTTTTGGCAGTTTCTAAACGATAAAAGGAAATATAGTGATTATTTCAATATATATTGAAATGACCACTGAACTAAAGGCCAGCCTAATTCAGACATTCTGGATGCAATTTAAAACGCAAGAAACTTATTTAGAATTGAAAATGAAATAAGCTCAAATTCATCTGCCTTTTGGCAGACATTCCGGATGCAATTCAAAAAACTGTATTTAGAAATGAAAATGAAATAAGCTCAAATCCATTTGCCTTTTGGCAATTTATAAATGCTAAAAGGAATAGCATCTCTTATAATAACACATATTAAAATAATAGCATTGAGACTTGCAATTTATTTGCGTTATTTTTTCAATCATTTTTCACAACCTACAACAATTTTATCGGCCAGCCAGTGAAATTGAAGCTTAAGAAGAGAATGTTGTATCATCAACCCTGTAGCTAAACGGTAGCCGACCTTCAGGTATTTTTGCCGATTCAGTTTCACCAATTTGCTATAAATATTGTGTGAAATGATATTGCTAAGAGGTAAATCTGTCAGATTTTGTCTGAAGATTTCATTTGAAACTTAGGGAGGGTTTGTTGAAGAACTTATATGCTTGGCGAGATGTGCATATCTACGAGAGTTTTTCGTATTGGGGGAGAGAGAAGAAAGCGGGTTAACTTACCATATGGCTTTATTAGGCGGTTAGCGAAGTAGTACGGTTGGCGGCTGGCGGAAAAAGAGATCGAATTTAACGCTGGTTTTAACCATGGGACCTCCGTGCCCAGCTGGGTTGCCTCATGGACGTAACAAAATAAGGGCTTTTATAATTACATAGATGTTTTAAGTAGCCTTTACACAAGCAAATAAATACTTATCTTTTTACAATTTACTAGCCGACCCGGCAAACGTTGCTTTGCCTTCAAATTTTATTTTTATTGGAAATGTTTCATGCCAATCGGTCTATTATAATAAGAAACGCCTATATTTGCAGAAGAACTTAAAATATGTTCACTCAACCGAAATACAAAATTATGTTCAAATACCGTAAACAGGAGCAGAAATATTGGATATTTAATTTATGGTTTGTATGGGAGGTACCACACCCCATTATCCTATCCCGCCCATATTTGTAGCGGCACTTAAGATATGTACACCAAACCTACGCACCAAATTTTGTTCAAATACCGTAAGCAGGAGCAGAAATAATTGATTTTTAATTTTTTGTTTGTATGGGAGGTACCACGCCCCTTTGTCCAATTGGACCGAATTGTAAATCTTAACCATCCCGGGCACCACCCAGACGCATATACAAAAATTTATGCAAAGCGGTCCAGCCGTTCTGGAGTTTTAAGCATCGGAACAAACCGCGATTCATTTATATATATATATATAGATGATAAATATTTACAAATTGCTTAAAACAAGCAATTCAATGTAATTCGACTTAGTTCAATGTAATTTGATATAATCCAATTTTAATTTGAGGTAATATTATACGATTTAATTAAATGTAACTCAATCTAATTTTCAGAAAATTCATTTTAATTTGTAATTTAATTTAATTTAGAAAATTCATTTTTAATTCATGTAGAGGATTAACTATGTCCAACAATTGTATTATATTATGTATCGCTTGTAACCAATATCAAAACTCTTTTTAATGCGTGTTTGAATGAAAACACATTTCTTGATAGTTGGATAAATTGCTACCTATCTATAAATCTGGTGACAAAACAAATGTTTTGTTCTATATGCCCATTGTGAAACAGTGTGCACTGGTTTAAATGTTTAATAAAATATTAAAAAGGATCATGTGTCAAGTAGTATTTTTGCTTTCCAACATGGCTTTTTCCCTGGTGGGTCAACTTGTACGAATATAGCTGAAATCATAACCTTAATAGAAAATAAGTTTCATGTAGATGTCATATATATAGATTTTGCAAAAGTTCTTAATTCGGAGAATCATGATATATTACTATATAATCTTTTACAATTCGGTATAAATGGTATGTTATTAAAATGTTTAAATGTTTTTTAATTAATAGAAGACTTTTGGTTAAAATGGATGTTTGGTATTCTACATTCCCAATTAAGCCATTTTCGGATATTCCCTAAACAGCACATTTATGCCCATTACTATATTTAACTTTTATAAACGATTTATCTGATTGCTTGAAGTTTTCCAAACCACCTCTCTTTGCTGATGATTCAAATCAAACCCTTCAACCCAAATTCAACTCAATTGGTACGGTTTCATTACAATTGGAAATTGTAATAGAAATATCTATCATTGGTCCAAAACCATAACCACTGATTAGAGTAGTGGTAATTGGAAAAAGATTGCATTGCAATTCTCTTCAAATAATTGTAACGAAATCGTCAATTAATTGGTTCAAACAATGAAATGATCCCATGTAGAGCGCCTAAGATTTTAAGTGATTTGAACTTAAAAGCCACCTCAAAAGTAGCCCGAAAACATTACGCAGCGCTATATTGGAGGTCAACACGTATATCCTTTCTGGGAAAAAAGTTCTGTGAAAACTTTTCCGCCAGCGTTATAGAAAGAACAGCAATGCGATTAAATCGATATCATTATTAGAAAGAAAACAATCACCAATCGTTAGCTTAACATATTGATATTAGTAAAACGCTTCAAAAACCTTCAATTTTAGGAATAAATTTGTAGTTCTATAGTCTATTCTGGATTTAAATGAATCAACAGATATTCAAGCTGCTATGGATTAAAAATTCTTAATCCGAACGAACCACTAGGTGTTGAATCTGTTCCAGTTTGAGGTAAATCGCTAGCTCAGTAATCTATTGTTGTCCTAAAAAAAGATAGAATTTGTTGTTTTTGATATGATTTGACCACAACTGAATCTGAGTAATATGATAACGAATAGGATAAATTGATTTGATTTCAATATGTTCTTTAATCTCTTTTTGATTCTATAATTCTTCAATCTAAACATGGTTGAATTGTTGACATTTGATATATACATTGACTGAATTTCCAAACTTGAACAGGTTTGGAATGAAACGACCACATATTGGTATTCATTCTGCCTTAGCAAGCGCTGTTAGTTCTCCGATCTGTCTTTGGTTCGAATGAATGGGTAATTATTGTTTCTACTCTGCTTTGAACAAAATGTGCACTTTTTCCATCCAGTTAGAATTGGGATGGAATGGCAATTCTTCGGAATATTCTGTATTAAGATGTAACTGCAATTATGTGAATTTTTTCCGGTTCTGAATTGTACACAATTTTTTATTCTATTCTAAATTGAGATAAATCACTTTTCGTTAACCTGTTCAATGGGCCGACTCACATGCGCTCCAACAGCCTTTAAATAAACTCCGTAGGCTAACTAGGTCTATACAGAAGACTCCTTTATTGTAAATTCGCTTATGTTATGCACTAAATAAACATATTTGTAAAACGTTTCAACTACCCAATTTTATTTTACAATAATTTCAATATTTTTACCAATATTATTACCATATTTCAATATTTTTTACCATTTTTTTTAATTTATCTATGACAACATCAAGCAGAATTCTCAAAACCATGAAGTTTCCAACATTTTGCTAAGCGAAATAACATTGCTTTAACACAACTACATTTCGTCATCACATTTCCAACAAATTTCAGTAATTTGCTTTGTTTATTCAGTTAGTTTTATTTAAATCGTTGTTGTATTAAGCCATTTCTTACCTTAATTCATTTTCAAGATTTCACAATTTAATTTACAAGATATTGACTTTTCAAAAGTCGTTGTTTTTACCTCAAGCCAAACAAACGATAAACATGAATAAACATAAAGTCATATCCAAGGGGACACTTAAGTGAAGTAATACGTGCTTAGGCAATAAAACTGCAGGAAAATAAACCTTCCCAATTCCCAAAAAAAAAGTGGCTAAAGCACCAAGCCTCCCACACATTTTACAGCAAATTTAAGGCAAACACACAGACACACACACACACAATACCAGTGGCAATGTACAGCAGCCAATGATAGCAGAGAAAAGCACAACTTTGTTAACCGTAAACCAAGTTTCAGTTTCAAAGAGTAGCCAGACTGACTGAAGGACGCACAAATGGTTGAATGGGCAAACTGTCGGTATGTCGAATGTGCGATGTTGTCCTGGCGATACATTCCGGTGATATGTGAAAGCCTACAAAATGTAAGGCCAGTGGTGGAAATTGTGTTGATCTGCATCTCTTTTCTATTTTTTTGTGATATTGTTGTCTGTTATTGTTCCTGAATGTTAAACATAAATTTTAATTAAATATTTTAAAAGTCGTAGAAATCCCGCTGTGGCCAGAGAAACAAAAAAAAACGAAGGCAACCCGAATAAAGCTCTGTGGGGAATGGATATAAAAAAAACTCCAACCCTCAGCACTGGAAAATATTTACATGAAATTGAGTAATACCCGTACAAGAGATCATTTGTTGTTGTTGTTTTGTTTGGCAAAAATGGCAACCACGATGAAAGGGATATACATTTACCGTTATGCAGATTCACTGTTTCTGGCAGTTGTCATTTTGGTTACATCAACACATACTAAGAGAAACACGACCACCAGCAAATACTAAATACTAAACGTTTGAGTGATTGAATGGGAAGCTGCATTGGCAAGGGAATGGCGGGGCTGTTGACTGTTTGTTGAGGGTGGCTGTTTTTGTAAGGATATTTGGAGAACTCTAGCCGCCATCACAAATTATGTGCGCTACATTTCATAGTACCGCATAAGAGTAAATATTTTGAAATGCTACCAGTTTGTGTTTGTGGAACAATTAAAATTATGGTTGACATTGTTGGTGGCATTTGGTTACATCCAAAGGACAAGCAAAAAGCCGTTTCTGTAAACACTAAACAAACATCTGATGCCAAAGCAATCAAACAGTCAACCCTTTTTCCCCACACTTTCACCATTTTCTTCCATCTCCTAAAGAGGTTTACACAAGCTATTTGATTTCAATCCTTACACATACAAAATCAAGGCTCTTGCCAAATATTACACCCAAACATATTTACCCAATGCAAAACTTGAGTAAATATTTTCCATAAAATAAATGCAAAAACGATATCAATATACACTGATACGTGAATAAAACTGAGATTTTTGTTAACTACTTCACGTTTTCCGTATTCAAGCCGAGACCACTTGATTGTTTCCAGCTGGTTTGCTTTCTCATCCTGGCACAATTTACCTCAAGTCATGATGTTTGCTGCCTCTGGCTAAGGAGCTGCTTCTCAGTTAAACTAACAAAGTAATGAGACTTTACCCTTATGAATTCGAGCATAAAACTTTGCAATTTACATTTACAGTTATGTTTCATATCCTGATGATTACAAAGCATTGAGTGTGGCAAGCAACAACAAAAAAAAACGAGTGGCGAATCCAGTGGCTTTGAGGACAAAGAAGGGTATGACTTCTAATGCCTGCAGTGAGTGGCGCACACGTGGGAAGGCGAATGTTATGAATGGCAAAAAAACAGTGGTTTTAAAGAGAGATTTAACTAAATATGAATACAGTCATGAACCCTAAGTTCTTCAAAGGACACCTTTAACCTGTTTGCAATTATTCGCAATCTTTTGCTGTATCCCCTTTTCCTTAAACACGCCTACAACTCCTTTAATAACAGGTTGAAATAAGTAATGCAAATATGTGGGCCAGATTTTTCAGTCATCAGGAACTCTCACATATCTCTAAGCCATGCTAGAAGTTGAATTGATCTACTTATGCCAAAGGATATATTAACGGGTGAAATGAAATAGCCTGAAGAAAGGTTGGAAGCTGATGGAGAAAAGAGGATTATTTTTTGTAGCATTCATGCTAAATGCCTTATAAGATGGCTCAAACAAAAGATGGTGCACTCGCCGTCTGCTAACAATTTTGAATCCGTGGGTACAAAGTATAGAAGGTGATATAAAATTTATCTGATGCAGTTTCTAACAAAAGATTGCTGGTTCAGAAAGTACATGTTTGTATTTGGGCACGAGAGGTCACCTTTGTTTCTAATCTTTGTGAAGAAGTAGAGGATACAGAACACATTTTGTTCCACTATTCCAGAAACGAGGCGTCAGAGGTCTAACTACGTACTTATATCCTAGAGCAAAGCAAAAGGATGTTATGGCAGGGATTGTCATAAAATCTAGGTGCCAGTAAAGATGGTGCTGACCCGAAAGTGAAGTTGCGTAGTTTAGTAAGTGGACGCTAACTGAAGAACTGTATTGTAGGACATTTAGTAGAGGCATCACCTGGGTTATGGTTGATACCAAAATCGCTGGTAGAGACTTTGTGCTCGAATGTGGAGTTGCATTGCAACCTGCCACTGCAGACCCATAGAGCAGCAGAGGTGGTAAGATAGGCCTCACCTTCGGCAATGGGGATTATGTTCCATACTAGCATAATCACTTTAGTATCTACTGGCTGGGAGAAAGAGCTGAGAATTGCGATACTACCAAAATTGTAAGCCTCTTTTTCTAGATAGTCCAAGTTTTACTTGGCTATCCCAAGGGCGTTAGCAATCGCACTGTAATATGCCCAGTGTGTCGCACACCGCGGGTAAGACCTTCACGGCGAGACTTACGTAAAACTGTCGTGGACTTCTATGAAGAACTGTACATGTTGATAATGTGAACAATCATCATGGTTCAACCCTTTTGGTTTGATGTGCCATCAATGTCTTTTGGATGTGTTGTGTTTAAATCTATTACTACGACCTATCAGCCAGTATGAATCTGACTTGGAGGTCTTGTGGAGCACACTTAATTTTCCAACTGTTTAGTCAAGTAATATTTTTGCTTTGTCATTAACATCCTGTGGAACAATGGTTAGGTGTTGGCATAAAATTGTAGGATTCGCCAAGACGCCCAAAATGTCCTCTAAATCTGATCGCTTTTGTCTTCTGTTGAGATATGCTCCCAAAATAATATAATAATAACAGTTTTTTACCCAATACTGATCAACATCCGAATTTTAAATTTTACGTAGCAGTTATATTGAGTGATTTATTAAGAACTGCTTTTTCCTGTAGAGATTTTATGGCAAATCAAACTATAAACCGGAAAAAGTTAGTACGGCACATTCGCTAGAGATGGTTCACAATTCTGCTGAGTTTTTTTTTTTTTTTTTTTTTGTGTACTTGAATGTTGATGTTATTCAATTTCAATTTTTAATTTTTTAGTGAAGAACATCGACCGTTATTGCACAATGACAACAAATTGTTTGCTTCCCCAATTGAGGCCAGTGATATCGAAAACATTCAGTCATAAGAAAATTTGCATGCTACCTGTAAAACCATGGCATAACTGCGAAAACAATTCGAAGGACAGTTAGTTTCACTCTTCGAACCAGTAAATTGATTACATAGATCGTATATACGGCATTATACCTCTAAAAAGGAAATCATTCTCAATTCTATGAGATTTCAACCTGTCACATAGTTAGGTTTGTTGTGGCGTAATAGCAGCTAAAAATGTTTCAAAAAATGTATTTCAAGTGGCTCTAAAGTCTCTAAGATATTTCGATCTTACTTCCGCTTTCATTCCATCATCCAATCATACTATCATATAATTCTATAAACCTATAATTCTATCCCTCTATTATCCAATTATCCCCATATCATCCTATCACATTATTCTAACCTCTATCATCCAATTATCCTATCATCCAATCATCCTATAAGCATATCATTCTACAATCCTATCCCCCTATCATCCTATAATTCTATCCACCTGTGCTCCTAACATCCCATTATTCAAACCCTTACCAATTATGATTGGATTCCTATTATCCTATAATCCTACCAGCCTATCCCCCTACCATCCCATCCCACTATTTCCCTACAAACCTATCGTCCTATTATCCAATTCCCCTATTCCCCTATCAAATTATTTTAACAGGAAGTTTACAAAACAAAATCTACGAATTAGTATAATTTGAGACAATGATTAAAGCAGTTCTCGCTGAAACCTTTCAAGCAGTAGTAAATAACGATGTCGCCCATGTTTCGCAAAGCGTTGAGATCATTTAAATATAATTATATTTTAATTCATTAAAAAGACTTTATAAAATGTTGTATTTTTCATATGCCTAAAGAAAAAACAATTTATGTGACATGAAAAAACTGTGTCAACATGCATCAGTCGCCCTGTATTTATAAGCCCAGGTTTTTAAAAAGTTTTCAGAGGTTTTCAGTGGTAACAAGGTTTTCAGGTTATAAGGACTCACGTTTCTTAGCTATGAAATATCTACCACAATTTCGAACCTGGAGTCTTCAACACGCAATTTTTTCTACATCCATTGATAAAAAAACTGACAGTGATCAGGAGACTTGATGTATGTCTCAAATAAGTACGTTCCGAAATCACTGTGCGTTGTGCCACAAGGTAAATTCTTTATGATTTTAATATTTGCTCACAGCTCACCTCGAACATTATTAAAATCCGATGGGTTTAAGTACTTAAAGTTGTTACAGTACATTACAGATGTTGCTAAATATTTCGAGCTCGTTGCTTTCTCCCCCATTTACTCCCTTACTCATTCCTTCTTGCTCTCTTACTCATCTAACTTGGCTCTGTCAAGTGGAAACTTCATTATTTTGAACTTTTTCGTACTCTGGCTAAGATCCCCTGAATGTCTGCCATGTTTTTAAATGGTGAGTTTTCCCCATAATTGCAAATGCCCTTTATCCTTCATGTTGTTATGATGCTGTTGATGCTGTTGGCTTCCCATGGCTGAGAAGGCTCCCAAAGTTGTCGTTTTGTTATGATTATTTGCTTAGAGGAAATTCAAAACCTTGAACGTTGACTGTTACGAAAATAAACGACTACCAGATAAACGTTTCATGTGTAATTCCATAAGTAAACAACGCTGATTTATGTAGTTACTCGAAAAGGTAGTTAAAACACATAACAGATCAAAATTTCAAAATGATTAAAGTGGATTTGGATTTGGAAAAAAGTTTGAGTACAAATAAACAGTTTCAACAATATGGTATATCTTTGTCAAATTAAAAAATGATAAGAATAGAAAACCAATTTTAAATTATCACCATAGTTGCATAAAATGGCCGCCATAGTGATTTTTTTCTAGTTCCATTTCAACGAAAATATGATTTTAATGAAGTCTAAGTGAATGATGCAAATTTTTCCTAGAAATGAAAAGTATTAAGTACTGCTTCATTTGATAAAAATGAGAACAAAAACGAAAAGGAATAAACAGTATCATGTTTTATTGAATACAAATACATACTCGAGTTTGTGATTTTTTGTGACAAATTTTTTATTTGTTTTAATATTTTATCCTTCTCTAAGCATATTTTTTTGTTGCTATTGACAATTACTTTTCCTCGCATCTGTTCACAGTCTTGACGGATTTTAATTCATTTTAGCGAAATCGATTTTTAATTGTTTTTCATTTCGCTCCTCTTTGTTTTCTCTCTATGGCCACCGTGTACTATCGGTTTTTATTCTATTTTCTTTTTTGCATTTTCAATTCTATACATTCAATTTTGTGTACATGTGCGGGGGGGAGGGGGTGGTTGTCATCGTGTACAAATATTTCACAATAAATATGTTGGGTTTTAATTGAATTTCTGTTTCTATTCACAGCAGTTCGCAGCAATACAGCAATACAGAGTATCAGCTACATTCTCTTCCGTTTAGGCTTTCCCTTAGAAAACCTCAACATACAATGGTAACTCTGCTGTATTTTAGTGCAAGTGCGAATTTCATAAGCGTATTGTTTGGAATAGTAACAACAACAGTTCAGAGGGAGTTCCTCCTACATCTCTCCCTTACAACGAACCCATTGTAATGCAATAAGGAAGTATTGTTGCCTTAGTTTTTATTTCAGTTTCTACCGGGTCTTCTCGTTCACTCATAAGTTAAAAGTTGTAGCAGCAAACAGAAAACAAAAGCATTTTGTTTTTTTTTCTCATTGATGTGCTCTAAAAGTCGAAGAAAAAAGAGTGGATGAGTTGTTAGTTTTTAACCCAAATAAGCTTTGAAGTGGTTTGCAAAAAATATCGGAGTTAAAACTTTCACAATTTAATCCTTTCACAGTATTTACTCTATTTTTTTGTAGAGATTTAAAACAATACTTTAGAGAGTTATTGCGCAGGGGGGTTTATGCACAGGAAAGTATTAAAGGAAATTAAAATAAATAATAAAACAGAATTCGATTCAATACAAAGCAGGGGATAGGAAGAACCTTACATAATTACTAAAATTGTGGGCCACTAAACAAAGTCCAGTAGAAATAAAACAGCATCAAAATTAATAGTTCAAAATTCTGCTAATTCTTTTTAGGGTTAAATGGAACATCATTACGTTTCACTGATTCACACATTCGAAACGAAACTGTAAATAATTTTGATGTTGATTTAAATACTGAAAGGATTAAAACTCTAATCATATTAACGAGACACGACAAAACGAGAGAGCACTTATGAAGGAACTGTACAAATATCGAGCTATTGCGATTTTGCGCTATTAGAAATTTCTTCTAACGCGTGAAAAGTAAAATTCAGAAGTTAAATTCATTCTATGTGGGACGAAAAATCAACGTTTTTTAATAGTAATTTAAAGAAAATGTGAAAGTCTTTACCAAAAATATTTCCATAGAAATTCAGGATGACTGAACTTTAACTTTTAAATTACTATTGCCAAAGTAGTAAATAAAGTTCCAGAAGAGTTCCAGAAATCATTAGGTTTTATATCAAATATACATAGGGATGTTCGAGTGTAATTTTTCGAATGGGGACCTCTTTGAAGGCAAAATAATGAACTTGAATGAATATTAAATATTTATTGGCCAATTCCCGATACTTTTTTGGCAGAATGTACTGCATTTTCATACTCAGACCTATGTTTACAAATACTTAATTTATCAAAAATTCTACCTTTTTTGCCAGAATGTACTGCTTTTTTCTATCAAAAATCCTTCTACACAGATGAAAACCTGAAAACCGAGTTTTCTCAGTATTTTCCTGCAAAGAAATAGTAATTCTTCCAAATTGCGACTAAAAGCTTGACTGAAGTTGGCAAAAAGCAACTGAAGAAAACGACACTTGTGTTGATTCTTAAAATGAATTATTTGAATAAAAAAATTGTAATTTTAGTTTGAGAAAAAAAATCGAAATTACTTTCTTGTCAATCCAATACTAACCCAATACTACCAGTCAGAAACTGGTTAATATTGTGCGAACAAGTGAACCCGTTGAGCAGTTCAAGACCGAGTGTTAAATTACCCAGCAAACCTTTTTGTACAAAATTGCAGAAGAAGAGCAGAGATCAAAAATGATCGAATTGTATTCACATGGACGGATATGAAGCTGAAGACGGCTGCCAGGACAAGAACTCAGGTTTCCAAAGAAAATATACTTTAGACTAGAAGTATTTTAGAATGATTACCGAACGAGAGAACGGGTAAATTTGCAACGACACTACCTCATTGCATGAATCGAAATTGCAAGCTAGGAAGAGAAAATATGGGTGCGATTTCTGATTAGCCCTTTCGTTCAAAATGTTCTTTTCTTTTTACGTTATTTGTGAAAACACTTTAATTCATACACATTTTAGTTTTAATTTATGCACTCATGTGTTATTTATGGCCTATAATTCTTATTCACATTTTTGTTTTAACAAATGAATTGTCTTCATACTCCATTCCCCGTTCCCCTAAAAATAATAAACGCAATGAATTTAACTCGGGCGGTCAATTTAGTTTAATGGTGTTGGGGGAAGGCCATCACCAGGCAAACCACCAGCAGTGAGTGTGACATCAAACACACACAGACTCGTATGCAAAGCGGCACAAAGGATGCATATTTCGAAACGACACTAACACTCGAACATAAATGCAAATTTATGTTTATTTATAGATAAACAAAAGTCCATGAACGAGTATGTGCAGGGATGGCCTGTGTCTGGTTTGGAAGCCGGCGAGATAAAATGTTCGACCAATGTAAACTGGTCGAGTTGTCTAACCACTCACTTGTATGAAATGTAAGGATATCCTTTTGGAATTTATGTTTCCTTTAAATAAATTGAAATTTTTGTATAAATTAATAAAAACATAATAACGTAGACAACAAAGCTTTCATCCTGTTGCCAAAAGTATCCATCTTGCAGTATTGTTTGGTCCTTGGCAATTAATAGTGTAATCCTTGACACACGATTCTATGTGTGTGTGTGAGGATGAAAGCCGGATGTCTAGTTACCGGTGTTTGCAAAGGTATTAAGATCAGAATCGGACGCTATGAAAACATTTACTTCCAAAGATTATATCGTGGTATTAAGACATTACTTTGATTGTCTTTGTGTTTGCTTTTATTATCCAAATCCATAAAAGTCCAACAAATTTTCCTGCTTTTATTTGCTTGCTCTTCGACAACGATGGACGTATAAAATCTCATATTACAATCCTTTGCCGAAGACCCGGCCACAAGTAACACTTATTCATATCCCTCTTCTTGATTTCTCTCCATCGTTTCACGTTCATGGTCATGAGTATGTTTGTTAAGCTGATTTGCTTGTAATGAGCGACACGCTTCATCCACACGTCATAGCGTATCGTCATAACCACTTCTAGTCCATTAATTTCTTTAGTTTCTTTGGATACTACTTTGGCTTAGCAAATACTTTTGCAAAAGAACAACAACGACAGCAACGACGACTGCTATGTATGGCACATCACATCTTTGAGAAACTTAACCATCATCGAATGAACCACCCGGGCCCTTCAACGCCACTGCCTTTAGCGCAATGACCTTTTGCCCGGTTCTCGTATTCCTCTGTCCCTGCAAACGAATTGTCTCACATACAACGTAGTCCTCCATTTTCACAGTGACATTTAGTTCGTTAAGCTGTTGTGGCCAACTGTCACTTTGATGCTTCCATCGAATGTGCTGGTAGCGTCACAGCCAAGCGAAATAATTCGAGCATATTTTTATTGTCATAAGGATTATAAAACGCTCATAGACAAGGAATAGGAGAGAAGAATTATGCAAGCCAATACACCAATAAAGGAAATTAATGCTGGGACATAAGAACCGGATCCGGTGGTTAATGGCAACTATAAAACAACTGAGGGAATGTTAAACTTGTTTGGGAACTACTGATTATATACATAAGCAGAGAAGGACTCATGATGAAGAGGGAAGAAGAAGTGACAGACAAGTGTATTGTACATTTGGAAATAGAATGGGGAATGGGGGAATGTGAAATAGTTATTTCAGAGCCACATATTATTTTGTTAAGGTTAAAAATCTTTATTGAGATGTTGTATTATGATTAATACAGATTGGTTTTGCAATAAAATGTGATTAAGATTTAAGTACACATAGACGACAAAGAGACGAACAGATAATATAAGATTTGAAAGGCAATAGTAAATTAAACTGACAATTTGTAGCTTTTACACCTGTGATTTGCTGAGAGATTAGTTTAGATATTGGCCAAATCTAGAATAAAAAAAGTCCACCAATGGCGCCATCGCTCTGTCACCAGGACAATGTATTGTGTTTCATAGTATTCCTTTTCAATGGCAAAATTAAATCCAACATATTCTATAGACGTAATCCTAGCAACTACTATGTAGTTGTGAACCCCAAAAGGATTTTCCAGGAAAAGATATTCGGATCAAATGACGAGGTTTGTGCAAAAACTGAAAGAAATTTCTAGAGCCTTGACTAATATTTTTTAGAAAAACTGAGTTGACTGACTAAGTTATATTTGCGTCGAAGCTAAAATTTCGGAAATTACCTTTTTGACTTCTCACTTTCGGAAAGAAAATTTTAAATTTCATTTGTAAGTTACCTGACATTAAATTTCAATTGTCTTTTTTCCTACATCCAGAAAATTTGAACATCAAATGACCTCAATACCAAAAGAAAAATCATTTTCTCTACCATTTTTCTTCAATACAAAGTGCCGATTCTAAATTTCATTACATATTTTTTCAACAATAATCGTATGTATAAATTTTGATTATACGTCCACCAGGAGAGAGACGTATGAGCTATAAGAGAGAGCCAGGAGAGAGACGTATGAGCTATAAAGGAAACATTTAAAGTATCAAGTATATTTTGATGAAATGCGTTCCAGGACTTTCTAGGTGAATTGACTGATAGATATAATAACTGTCGTAAATTGTGTTAAAACCTCTTACAACTTGACACATCTTAATAATTTGTCAGATCATAGCCGGAGATTTTGGACGGACAATACCGATCGGTACTTTCTGACACCACCCATACAATTGGCTGATTTTTGAAGCTCAATACTGATTTCTAATTATTAAGCTGCAGCAGCCCATGGTTTACTTCATTGTATTGATTTACACCGCCTTGTCGAACTGTAGTAAAATCGACTATATAATAACACCTCTTCTGGATTTAGCAAATAAATTAACACCTTTATAGCTTTCAATTGTTTGCCCTGAATTCCTCAAAAATTTGAAAATTTTAGTTTCCAAATAGAATACATGTACGCTCACTAAATATGAGAAGCTCTCCCATATTTTGAAGGTCCATATCTGGAAATCAATTGCGTTAAATCGGTATTATTGGACAAGAATCAAATCTTTAACGAATTTTTGTAACTTTAACAGGAATAGTGGTACCGAAACTAGCATTCGGAAATCGGCTAATTGGATAAAAAATAAAAGTGTGATTCTAGAAAGAATAGGGCTTTGCATATGTTTTCCAGATACTCCAATGTTTTATACAGAATTTAATAAATATAAGTGGTCATCAGTATCACAAATTGTGTCGTTAAATTTATTTGTTCTTCAAAATAAGATCATCAGAACATTTCAAAAATAACGAAGATCAATTGCAGTATGCAGAAAAGAGCAAAGTTCAGCTAAGGAAATTATCTCTTGAACCGATTATCTCCTTGGATCGATTACAAAATTAGGTTTTCCTTTTTTCGGTTTTTAACCTGATTTTTTTCCATAAAACCACTCTTAGACTGCAAAATACGTAAATATCATTATTGTCGCACATCTGTGAACAGTCTCTGTAATTATCTAAATTTTATTATGATTTCGATTTGTGAGAAGTCTTACTTACATTTCATCAAAATTCTCACAATAAATTGATCTTAAATTCATTTCATTCTACAGAATATAATTTGACCTCAGTTATCATAATTTCCTTGTCAAATTTTAATCTAAATTTGCATTCAATTTTAAATTTTCCTAGAAGAAACATTAACTACATTGTTGATATTACGCGATAAGGTTTTTGTTAAATATTTGCTTTTTATTATGGCACCGAGTCATTTTTGTGGTTCTTGGCTAATTTGCCATTTTGAAGCATTCTCTGCGTTTCATAAATTTCCATTCGAATTTCAAGTTCATGTCATTTGCCAGCGAGTTGCCGTATGTTTGAATCGCACAAAGCACACGACGTCATTAAGTCTGACAGCATTTTTAATCAAGTGCATCTTTGCTTGGGGTTTTTTTTTCTTCATTCTTTTTTTACATCATCTTCTCATTTTGATGTTCGAATGGGAAAAATGTTCTACGTTTTTTTTTTTTTGCTTCCATTTCTATGCCCTTTCCAATTGTCTTTTGTCTGTCATCGCTGTGGCACGTCTAATGCAGTTGCTGTCAGCCTGATTTCAAAGTCTGCAGGCCGTTTTTACATTAAACGATATGTTGGTGATGCATTTGCATAAAGCGACAAAGTTTTCGATTAGTGAATACCCTACTTAATCAATTTGTATAGTCTAGAAATCCGATTTTTTTTTTCAAACTTTGAATTTTCTAAACCCTTAGGTGTCCTCTCATTGACATCTAGGCTTGTCTGGTATATGAGGCAAAGCAGCGTAGCTCAAATTCGTCCTTGTGGCTTCTTTTTCTATTTATAAGCTTGAGCTTTATGCAAACTTAATAATAATGACATTTTTCATTTTGCTCTGCTGTCACTTATAGCTGCGCTCCAACATCATCACACACATGTGCTGATAGCATTTGTGCCACTGATTGTGGCAACATCACTTTTCTGGCTGACACTGTCACTGAGCTTCAGCTTCTTGCAGATACCAGTGTCGCCAATGACACCCTCTTGATTAAATCTGCGTTCATCACAAATTGTCGCAAACAAACACTAGATCGTTCGTTTGTTCGTCCGTCCACCCGTGGTCTCGAGAGAAAATATGATACTTATTATGCTTTGAAACTGTTGAAATGTTGCAAATTACTTGCTTATGTCATTTAAATGTTGACTGAAACAAGCAAAGAGATAGGGGATGCTGCGGTAAGGAAATAACATTTACAAAGGGCTGCATTAATTGTGAGCTTGCAGGAGGGTGGTTTGCTAGTTATGAAGCAATAATTTCATAAACCAGCTTTAGCTAATATTTTTTGAGAATCGACTTGTAGTCGTCGTTGTCGTTGTCATTGAAGATGGGACATTCAAAAACTTTTTCGGTGTAAAATTAAATATTGTTGTGGGTTCTCCCAAAACAAAAGAAAATTTTGCTAAAAGTTCTAGTTTTTTAGGGGGAAGGACGATGAATGTGCCGAAATAATAAGCAAAATTGTCAACAATACAATAATTTTTTTCTCTCACAATGGTCGAGAGGGGAGGGAAGGGTGAATGGGACTTAACGCAGTTGAGTGATATTGTTTCAAATGGAATGCGTACAGAAAATTGCATAAAAAAGTTGTAATTCTTGGAAAATATCTACAGTTAAATAGCACAACAATTTTCATTGTGCAAAACTTTTCAAAATTCATTTTTCAAAAGAGGTATCGCAGTAGAAAGAAATTCAAACAGCAAACTGGACAAAGATGAAGAAAGATTTATAAAATCTTAGGACAATTTGAAACTTTAAACGACGGTTTGAGTAGATTTATTTTATCTGGGAAATTTATTTGAGAAATTAATAAATATTACATGGCATTTGCCACAAGGCTCAAGCTTAATGAAAACGTAATACAATAAATTTAAGCAAACACAAAGGGGCTGTATTAGCAAGGCTCTAAGTTGTGAAATCAAATAGTGCCACAACCGATAAATCTAAAATTATGCCTTATTCACACTAACAATCAAGTCGTTTGGAAAACACGTCGCTCCTAAATCACCATAAATAGCAATTTGATTAAGATTAATGATTAAGCTCCCATTTAACGAACCGAGTAAACAATGCTGTCTGACGCGTATCATTAATATTTGTAAGTAACTTTAAATGTGTGTTGCTCATACATATTTCAGGCTGATTAGGTACACAAAGCCAAAACGGCCGAAATCTTAACCATCAAATGTGGACTGCTCTATTTTTATTTCGTTTATTTCCTTTATACGGAAGTATTAGCGTACATTTGATACAGCAAAAGCGAACAAAGTACAAAGCATCTTTTCACCAAATGCGTTTCATGGCTCCTCAAGCCGATTGAGCCATATCTGTCAAATCAGTTATGTGGTTGGTACAGATGAAAGAGATGAAACTTAATACAAGCTAATATTTTACCAGATCGTAGGTCGGCACTATAAATCTCCCATATATAATAAACGATTTACCGAAACTCAATTTTTACTCTGTAGTCTACAATACAGGACTAGAGAAGAAATCATTAAATTGGGCTCTTAAATATAGCTTAGACACGAATGAAATTGATTTTATTGAAATAAAATCGTACAAAACGTTTAATCTGAAATCATCAAAATATAGGTGCATATTCTTGACATACGCAGCAGTTACTTAAATCATTGTCCATTGTATGAGTTTATAATGTTCGTATAAATATTAACTTCTATGTAAATGACCGGTTTAGCCCCTATATTCTTAAATTCGTAACTTTTATATATATATATATTTTTAAGCACACATCTTCTTTACAAATTGCTTAATTATTTTTAAATTCTTTGTAATTTCTAAATAGCTGCAGTAGTTAACGTTTTTGTTCATTGAATTGTTTTGTAACGCATGACAATATTTAAATAAATAACCCAGAAAATAACGCTCCTTTTAGTGCCTCTCACATAAATTATCAAACTTAACCTGGGTCATACCATTCATTCAATTACACTGAGTGTATCGGACTATTAATAAGCTTAATTCCTACATTCCACACAAAGTTGGTTAGTAAGCAATAATATCTTGTAAGTGTCATATTCCAGAAATATTTGTCAGCTATAAAAATTAACTTAATTAGAGTAATTTTATATTTTGATGAAAAAGTTTGGTACTAATTCAATAAAGATAATTCAACAGATAAATTCTGTTACACTCCGTAGAACGATTTATTTAGATGTAACCTAAATTAAAGAATATTCCTGAAAGATAAAGCAAAATCTCTTTGCAATTCATAAATGGAATAAAAAGTAAAGATAAAAACTACACGCCATGATAACGTATGAGTTATATTAAATATATTTGACATCGTTGTAAATAAACGCTTATGACGGCGTATGAGTTATATTAAATGCATTTGACATCGTTGTAAAAAAACGCTTATGATGGCGTATAAGTTATATTTAATGTATTTTTGACATATGCTTTAAAACGGATATTTGCAATACAAAGAATTATAAATGGGATTAAACTTATTACGCATGGATATTATCTGCATTTAAATTATATCTTTGTGATAGGTTCAATAAACGAAATAATATCCCTGTATATAGATTAATTGAACGAAAAGGGATACGAATGTCATATTTTGCTATGAGTATTCTACATAAAAATATAATCAGTGTTTGATATGCAGCCAGACCCTTGATCATAATACTTCTTCAATGTAAAAACTTGTAAGTTTTGGTCAGACTTCTGGCAGCATACATTTTTCTACTGCATAGAACAAAATATCCATTCAAGACTAGACTACAATCAACAATAATAATAGTTTAGAAAAATATATTATACAACTGTCTACGTTAAATAACCTCAAATCTATGTCGATCATCCGTTTATTCATTCTTAAGATTAATTGATTAAAGGTGAGCATTTTTCAAAAGGATACTTAAATACTTAACTCTGAAAGAATTACAAAACCTATTATAAATTTCATGCACTATAAGGATTCTAAAAGAATTTACTTCATTTTCATTTTCTTTAAATTAAAAATAGAAATTTATATTAACCACCGATAAACTTAGTTTCCAACTATATTTTTGTTGCTCCTGCCATATTCTGAAGCTGATAATACTTCTCGTTGGTGGACCCTTCCCGCTATAAATATTCTTACTAACGTATTTAGTCATAAAGAAATATTTATATTTAGATCTCATCAAAAAATCATAACATTTTAATAATGCATTACATATACACAGAAGACTTCTATAACTCTGTTACTCTTTGTTAGACTCCTTGCGACTTTCTATATCCCTCATTCCCTCACTGGCTCTCCCTCCTTCTCTATGGTATTCTTTGAATCACGTCCTTTACATCCTTGCACATATACATATACATACATACAATATATATATACAAGTGATTGCCTACAAATGTATACAAGTGTAAGCACAAACCAACTCATGTAAATGTATTCTCCTCCACTTGTGTGCGTGTTTTTTGCAGGCAAATATTATGGCCATTATAATATACCCACAAGGGGATCAATAAACTTGCAATAATCTGAAATTTTGTGTTGTAACAAATAGCATTCTTAAGCGTGTTCGGAAGGCAACGCGTGTGTTGAAACGTGAGTGCTGGCATTTCCCATTACAGCGACGTTTGGTGATGATTATGATGATGCTACTGCTGATGATGGTGACGGCGTTGTCTGTTCCTAAGGTTATCATCTTAAAGCAATTTCCATAAAAATGAAATTGAAAATCAAACATACTCGTACATGTAAATTACACTACATCCAACAACCGTTGATAACTTACAAATATGAAGATTTCATATCTGCTGGGCGCAAATGCAGAACACATAAACGCCACATAAATCAGATTAACTTTTTACCTCTGATTTCTTGTGCCAATCTCAACGTCTGTCTTTCAACTCCTTTGGGATAGCAAAAGGCCGAAGGTGGTTGCTCAGTAAACAAGTGGTTGGTTGGCTTCGAGTTAACGCTGTTTGCCAAGGGATTTGAGAGCAAATTTCGGGGAAACTCCTAATCAAAAATGGTTGCAGGACAATATAAACAGAAGTGGAAACATTCATGTCTCTATAGGTGGTCATGCTGATAAAAGCTTATCGAGCATGTCGAGGATATTTGGCCAAGTGAACTACACATACAGTAGGTGAAAGTTTCCGATGATTCGCTACTGTGGTAAAAATCATGCAAGTGGTATCAGGACTATAAAGACCGTAAATAAAAACAATTCGATTTTAAAGAGGGACCGCGTGTCTTCGGAATTGGTGTGATCCATATACGACAAACCTTGGACGATGTTCAAATTGGTTTATATAGAAGCGAGCTGAGACCGGTATACACGGTTCTCCGAGATATCTATATCATTATTACTTGTACTTTTTCAGAAATTAATGCCAATATGAAAGCAACAACCATATTATGTTCAATTTCTGATGCCCAACTGAACAAAGTTAACAGCTAAGTAAAGCTTTTCTTTAACTAATGGTTTAGTTCCATGTTTGTCACCACACAGTTTATAATTTCCACAAACTTCAGTAAAATACGGAAAACTATCCGAAATAGAGTGAATTTGTGCGAGATTCTAGTTTTGATCGCACCGAATGTGAATTGTTGCTTTGCGACGATACAAAGTGTCAATTTGAATTGCCTTTTTACTCGTCAGTGGGTTATACTTGAAATGGGGAATACAACAAGATGGCTACCGCTCAAATACATTTAGAAAACAGTTCGCCTTTTATGTGCTCCCATCACGCTTTGTAAAACATTTTCAAGTACTGGAAATTTCAAGTTGAATAAAGATTTCTTTCTTACAATTCTGTCTTTTTTTTTGAAAATTAAAAATTAATGCCTAACGAATTACGCAAATATTTAAAGGTATTCTTGCATCAACGAGTTAATAGCCGCTCAAAGAATGTTCAAATGATAAACTATATGTAGGTGCGCTTTTATACTCCCTACTACTACGCCAACTATCGCACATTCATCGTACTACTTTGGAATCTATTGCTCCCATGGAAGAAACAACTTTCACAGGTTCATTGCTGATAAGCGGTCGAGCTATCACCGACCAAAGTTTTGGTTTAATTCACGCATAACGTTTTAATTCATCTCCCCACATTGTCTATAATTGTTGTTACCCTATATAAATTTCTTTTACATCCGAGAAATAAGATGTAGGTGAGCACGTTTTAAACACGCTGACTGCAAAATTCGGTTTACTTATGATGATGATTAGCATAAATTTAAGGGGAATTACTGCTTTGTAATGCCAATCGATTTATCGCTATCTTCAATGATGTGGCGGGTGCTGAAAAAAACAACGATCAATAAATACCTTTAAACTTTTTTATATTGCACTATCACGCCACCTATCGCAATTAACTCTACTACTTTGCAAGCAGTTGGCGACGTTCATAAATTTATAATGATCTATCAAAGGATCCATATTGTTGAAATCATTAAATTCACAGTCGCAGTCACATTTAGCGATTTTAACTTCCACCTTACAAATTTAGAAGCAGTAACAATTTACAAGTTTCAAGGAACTGAAGATTGTTATACAAATTTAATTCTCATTAAATTGCTGTAAAACAAATGATGGATGCAATAAACAAAATACAGACGTTAGAATGCCTGGTCAAGAATGGTCATAAAATTATAAAATGAATCCAAAATATCAACCCAAACTAACTAAAACCGAAATAAACATGCGTTGAAAATCATTTTACAAAACTAAAAAAATAATTATGTACATACATGACAAAAAAATGTTTGCCAAAAAGTATCATATAAAGCAAAATGGACGCAAAATTGCAATCATACGGTGAATCATCAAAGGACAAACATAAAAAAGACCATCACTAACTTTCTTATTAGAAATAAAATGGCTTATCCAATTTCTTAAAAACTCAGTTACTTTTGAACCATGTTCAAATTAGTGCCTTTTAACAAAGGATATGACAAGACGTTCAACAAATTAGGACGAACACCTCCAGGTCAATAAAATAGAGATTTTAAATTAAACAAAGTAATGTGATGCTGCGCTTTCAGCACATTTTCCGCTAATTTTACTTGCGCTTGTTTCACTACCGTAGTCACCATTTATCTATTTGGAAACATTTATGATCAAATTTAAAATATTTGTCGTTATTTTATTTTCAGTTTGATTTCCAAAAATCGCACATATTCCATCCACTGTATTGTAATTTTCCACTTGAAATGTAATTTCCCACAATGTTGGATCATGTACAACTACACAGGACATTAGTAATGTCTTGCATATTTCATGATTACATGATGGCGTAAATGGCTGAAACGTCATGTCCTTAATGCGTTCATCCCTCCTACCAAAAAAAATCGGTTTTATTTTTTTTACCAGATTTGGCTCTTTATGCTACAGTAGTGATGATGTATTACATATGTTCCCACACAATAAAGTGACAGTTGCAACATTGCCCCGCCCGCTCCTTCAAATTTTCCCTAGCGTAGATGCTGAAACAATGGAAACGACTGGCAAAAAGGCGTCAGGCAGCAGCATATTAAATTAGCTTGTTATGTTTTGGTGTGGCATATTCCAATATTCTGACCACATTTGCAACTTACGGCGGTCGATGGTGCCTGGGAAATGAAACTAGTGCGTTACAGTAACAGAACAGAAACAGTTGTTACAAATTGTTTATTTATGGCCTGGAAAACTAAATGTTTTGCCATTTTGTCTGAAGCCGAAAAAGACAGCGCAATAAATTTGTTGCATGTTGTATGTACGAAAGTGTAGTACTCAAATTTGTGCACCAACTACGTAAACTTATGTAGCAGGAATGCGTAAGCAAGTGTAGCGTGATGGCAGTATGTTAGTATGTCTGAGTAAGAGCGGTTCGTTCGTAGTGCGTGCGGTTGATATAATTTAGAGCAATATGCTTCAACAATGTTGCATGTAACCACAAGTGGGTTTGGGCCACGGTTGGCTAAATAACATTGTTAGGCAAAGTTGTTCAAAAATGCATGAGACTCAAAGGAATTGAAGTGAAAAATTAAGATAGTAAAAGATATCTTTGAATACGGTCGGCTGCTTGCAACCTAATAACATGTATATAAATTAAAAAATTATCCAAGATTGATTATTTACAAAACCTACAAGAAATTTGTTTAATATTTTATATTCAAATTTTCTTTTTCGTTGTAATATTTAAACAATTGAAAACCTGCGACTGGCTGATAGCCAGTCGATAGAAATGTTTATAACCGGTGGCGATGAGCGACAATTGCTTGCCCGATGTTTAGAGTTTAAGCGAAATATGTCTTAGTCTTAATAGTGACAATCCAAATGTGGTTAACAACTATCACAGTATCAGCATATCACCCCATTGCTAAAAAGGTGTTATGGAGGATAATATGTGAACAACTAAAAAAAGGGGCTGAATTGTAAAAAATTTAAATTACTTTCTTGCCAATCCAATATATATTTTACCCTAGAAACTACTCCCAATATAGAAGTAACTAGTTAGTACAATTCTAATCGAATAAATGGTTTAGCAGTTTACACCCAACATACGGTCAACGGAGGCACAAATTCAAATGCCGTTTATTGGTCAACTAAGTCTATAAAAATTCAACTTTGTTGTGAAAACAGGTTTACAAATGATTAATTGAAGGAACTTCCCATCGCGAGATACTACTTTTTCCAATTTTTCTGGCAAAGCTCGAATTCCATCACGGTAAAACTGTTCATCTTTCGAGGCTATCCACGAATCTAGTCACTCCTTGATGTCATCATATAAGCGGAACTGCTGGTCGGCCAGACCGTGTGCCATCGAACGCAGCAAGTGATAATTGGATGGTGTAATATCTAGAGAATATGGCCACGTAGGTTTCAACGGGCTTGGCCACATAAGGCCGAGTGTTGTCATCATTCAGAATCACTTTTTTGTGCCTCTCCGCTTAATAGCATTAATTGAAGTCGATTCCGATCCCCAGTGATAGTTTTGCTTGGCTTCAACAGCTTGTAATAAATAACACCGACCTGGTCCCACCAAATATACAGAGCATAGTCTTCGCAGCGTGGATATTCCGCCAAAGCGACGACGTCGAAGCATGACCGGGCAGCCCCTATGACTTTCTTTTCTTCGGATTGCCGTAGTTAATCCATTTTTCATCACCCGTTGCAAATCGATGAAGAAACCCCTTCCTTTTTTGTCGCTGAAGCAGTTGTTCACAAGCGAACGCTCAACGTTCCTTAGCTTTAACTCTGAAGGAACCCCAGTTTCCTACTTTCGAATCATTTCCAATACATGCAATCGCACGGATATGTAACTCCTAATACTGAAGCAAGCTCTACCTGCATTTGACAGAGATCCCCATCAAGCAATGCGGCCAATTTAGTGTATTCGAAGCTTTTCCGTCTTCCTTCACACGAACGTTCGTCAACATCAAAATTACCGTCTTTAATGCGACAGACTCAATCTTGACACGTTGTTTCATTTAAAGCAGCATCTGCGTAAACGTTTTGAAGCCCCCGATGAGCTTCAGCTGCCATTTTTTTCGATTGAAAGAAGAAAATCACTACTTTCTGCATATGACGATTATTTGGCACAAAATCATACATATTCACACAACCAAAAGAATATGACGTCAAAAGAAAATCACTACTGTGACAAGGCAATATGTTTACCATATGCCTAAGCTTGGCTCATGACGTTTAGGACATAGCAAAATCGACTAGCACTTACAGCTCGCACCATCTATTGGAAAACAATGGAAACTTAGTTGCGCACCAGTATTTTTTTGTTTTCCATGCTAACTAACAAATTTTTCAAACCAATATCATTACAAAATCTTTGCCCCAAAATTGTTTTTCTATTTCTTCTAATTTACATTTAAAACACATAATCGGCCCAGCGAATTTATTGCTTTGTTGGTTGCCTAAATATATTTTCAAAATTAAAATGTAAAACGCACATTAAACAAATTTATTGCCATCAAACCGATATAATCACGCACTGACAATCACTGTAATCACCCCATGTGAAGAGAATCAACCAAAAAAAGAGGGAATTGAGAAATTAGAAAACACAAAGCACAAAGCACCGATGAAAAACAAAAATACTAAACTGTCAATAGAAACGAGCTCAAGGATAAATAGGTTTTGTAGACAAATGCCGCAAACACTAACTAGCAGCGATGTCCTTTCAGTCTAGCACCCCACCCGTAATCAAACACTTAGGAATTTCCGCGTTTAAAACAGCTTTGCAACAAGCAACGTAACAAGGAGGGCAGATGATGGGTAGCTGAAATGGTATGATAGGAGCAATATTTTCTACTGCTCGCAAGAAGGAAGAGAGAGGAAGAGAGAGGAAGAAGTAGAGAGAGTATTCTAAAAACTTTGCACTCATCCATACAATCATCCATTTTCATTGCCGCCTTGCTATATGGATAATTATTCATGGCAACTGGCGCGAACAAAGTCAACACTTGATGTCAATTTCAAATAGTTTCCAATTCAGAAATTAATTTACAATGAATATTTCAGCGGGTCTTAGTAATTGGAATGCAATGCATTCAAATGAAGCGTACAGAGGGAAGGCACTTTTAACTTTGTAGGATGTGCTCGAAGTGAAATGATGTGAAACTTGCAGAACGGCATTAGAGGGCTTAGGTGGATGGTCAGGAAATGAGTTTTGTTTTTGTTTTTTGGTGGAACATTGAATAAATGGAGGACAATGATTGAATTATTAAGAATAAGAACGGATAGGTATTTGATTATTGGATTATTATCAAAACATTCAGTAAAGTCGCCACTCGAATAGTTTGACTGACATAAGAATGAAATTTAATTGGATGTTGCACAAGGAATGGACCGCACAATGTAGTGAATAAAACTTTACAGTATAGCGAATTAAAAATCACCCGGTATTAGCTTCTAATTAAAGTCTCTCTAAATTATTTGACTTTGGACACTCCAGGACATCTACGGAAATTAGTAATGCCAGTGGTGATGAAAAATTCGACTCAATTTTAAGCAAATGGAAACTTCAAAGGTAGTCCTACATTTGCCGAATATTTGTTGGCTTACAAGATATTTCCAAACAACCCTTGATTCCTTATAGATCTGAGAGGGCGCCTTTGATTTAATATTCCTAAATTAGTTGGCTTTGGGCCCTCCGGGATGCCTACGTAAATTAATTACGCCAGTGGTGGTGAAACACTGGGCTCAATTTTAAACATCGTAAATGTGGAAACTTCAAAGGTAGTCCTACAATTACCGAATATTTGTTGGCTTACAAGATATTGCCAAATAGGCCTTGATTCCTTATAGATCTGAAAGGGCGCTTTTGTTTCAATATACTTCTATATTATTTGACTTTGGGTTTTTCGGGACGTCTACGGAAATTAAGTACGCTAGTGGCGATAAAACATACGGCTCAATTTTGAACATATTTAGTAAATGTGGAAACTTTAAAACTTTTGTTTCAACATTCCCTATATATCCAGGAAAAGAGGAATTTCCACTGATGATTAGTCGTGGCCAATAGAATGTACCGAATGCAACTTTTGTTGGTGGTGGTATCTCAAAATATGCGAATTGAAGAGCATATTAAGGAAATATTAAACTCTGCGCTACTGCGTTACTCTTCGTCTGCTACCGGCTGTTGAATATGAGATTTAGTGAATACTTTGACAGGGAGAAATATTGTATTGGTGGTCAATTTGCAGTTGAAATGACAAGCCATGACGAGGAAACACCGAAAAAACTATTTGTAAATTTTTGATAGAGTATTTTTTTTAACAAAAAATGTATGAGTTGGGTAATTTTAATTAATTGCTACTGTAACTTGTTTTTAAACAAGGAAAGAATAATGAAAAAATGTGAGGAAAACATTAGAAAAGGCAATGCTATGTTGCATCCTTAAGGTGGATAAATTTTTTTTCAACAGGACTAACAATAACCGTATTTTAAATTAACCTTTTCGAGCTATGAGATACTTGATGCAGAATTTTATCCACCCACCTCAAACGCTGTTTTATTTAGTGTGCTCTTAACACGTAAGCAAACAGACAAAAGAACATGCTTAAATCGAATCTGATTATTACTATAATTAAGAGTCATGGTCTTTATAGTATGTCGGATGACTATTTCTTTCAGTTTTCATTGAAATGATAATATATAATACAAGTTTCCTTAGCTATATTGTAAAAGGATTTCTTAATGCTCTGAAAATACGCTACAGATTCCGCATCAACCAATTTGGTATAAAATAGTTTCCCCAGAATATGGAGATTGAACCGACACTTCGGTTTATGATCCTGTTAAAATAACACCTTTTATTTTACAATTTGGGGACGTTTTTTTTCTTCGATTTCGTTATTCACTCTTATTCCTTTTTCAGAGTAATTGTCGTGTAGAATACTATATTCATCCCAAAATATTGAGGCAGTAATCTTGCCGGCGCTTTTTGGCGCTTTGCCTCATTGTCTCCAATAGCATTGGCGCCCATGTGACCCCGGTTAAAATCAACAAAGCATCGATAAAATATTGTTGGATGGCTACTTTTTGCAGTTTTCATTGAAATGACAACATACTCATTAACCATTCTATGAATAGTGCAAATCTAATGTTCGAGCTTAGATGTCCGAACTAAAATAATAAGAAAAAAAAATTGTCAAACTTCTAGTCAACGTGTTTTCTTTCACTTTGCTTAGTGTAATCAATAACAGTATCAAACAACAGACCCATATATATTATTTAGACCTATTAGACATAGTTTCACGCACTAAGCAATTTTGTCATCTGAAGTCTACCTTAAGTGAACGAAAAACGTAACATAAATAATAATTTTCAATTGAATTAAACGTATTTTAATTTTTTTTTTCAATCAACCGTAGATTGTCCCGCTCTTCCTTTGTGCTCAGCTCCGCCTATTTGCTCTTTCAACTTTTTAAATTTCAATTTGCTTTGTGCTTAAATAGATTTCCATCATTTCCCCTCTAACCAATCGCTGCTGTTTGTTTTCTTTTCTGTTTTCATCTCTTTGCTTTGAAGTCTATAAACTACATTTCAGCTACAAACGTCAGCAAAAATGCCTTCAGCACTTGAGACTTTTGCTTACACCAGCACATTTTGCTGGTTGTTTCTCTTTTCTGTCCCTAAAACCGGACATTTTTCAAATGAAAATCACCTAATAAAGAGAAGGTTGGGGAGGAGGAACATAAAACTAAAATTTTAATTAAGCCATGAAATCACATTGACTTCAGTTAACGCGAGCCAATGCGGCATTTCTGCCAAATATGCTGAATGTGACAGAAAAGGCAAAGTGGCCACCGGTCCGAAAAGCGGGGCAGGTGTTGGAATTTACTTACAGTAATTTGACAGCAAACATTTAAAAACGAACTGGCCCCTCCAACCAAGAAATAAACTAGCAGACAAATGACCAACTGTGCTGCCACGCAGAACAAACTAAATGGATTAGTTTTGTTAATTAGCGTGGAATTGATTAGGCTACATTCACACCATGATGTCCATGTTGTGCAAGCAGTCTTTCAATGAAAGCGGTGGCGGGTAACATGTAATAGTGCCTCCTTCATATGTGAAAGGTTAGTTTAACTGTTTATAACGTGCTGGATTTCAACCAAATTGTTCATTTATTTTCACGTCGAGCACATTCCCCCTTGTACTCATATGTAATTGTGGCCTTTACACTCCCTCCAAGCAAACAATTTAGACAAGTTCTCGCTCAGAACTACATTTGATTAGAGGGCGTCCAGGGCTTTTAAAGCCATATTGCTACATACAACAATGTCTATGCATGACTTGACTATACAACCATCTGTCATACCAGTAATGCAATGCCCAAGAGTCAAAGTACTCGCCCACAAGTCGATCGCTGTTCGCCTGTTGTATTGAGTTATAATTTATCAATTGTTTGTTAAGTAAAAACCTGTGATTTGTATGAAAACACATAAATAATAGAGGAAGGAAGGAAAGAAAAGAAGGAAAAAGGGTGAATTGATAAAAAGTAGCACCAATAAAGGTATAAATAAAACTTTAACCTCATGTTGCCTTCTAATTAACAAAGTTCTTCGTTTGTTCTCTTACAAACGAAGGGGATGCCACAGAATGGAAAAGGAAAACATTTCTGGGGTTTCTTAGTTTATAAGGAAAATTGTTTTGTAACATTTGTAATGCACTAGAGAATTAATGAGTGGTCTAACCAAAGAGTCTGGGTATAGCCTACAATATACGAGGATAGATTGAAAATTAAAAAATAAGTAAAGAAAATGGTAAAATAAAAGAGCCACAAGGAAGTATAAGAATAACTGTCGTTACATGGTAGCTACCATAACAACATTCTTGGTAACAGATATGCGTTAACTCCTAATTGTGGCTTCGGCAAACGGACCGCCAACTTGTAAAGAGACTGTATCAACACATGGACCAATATCAAAAGAAAATAATACCTATGTTATCTGTATCAATTTGTCAGACTGACTGCCAGACTGGCGCCCAGTAATAAATCGAATCAACAAATTATTCTGAATTAATCGATATACATTTATTTTATTTATTTATTTATTTTTTTTTTTTTTTTTGCTTCATCACACCTGTGTTTGAGTAATCCACTTAGCAGCGTCATATAAACAATAATCTTAATTGATATTACTATGTGTAGGGTATAAAAGTGAAGCGATTGACAGGTACCAAACCCTTTCGAAAAATATAGCAACCATTTCATTCTATAAACCATGTTTATACATTATAATTATACTAACTATGAATTATTTGTATAATCTTAAATTATAAACATGAACTAATTGCCTTCATTACAAACTAATTGTCTAAATCTAAATATTTTTTTTTATATTTTATTTATTTATTAAATTAAATCTAAAACTAGATAACTATAAACAGTTTTTGAGTTTTATTCCAAGATATTGCAACACATAAATTATGTTTTTACATAGAAGTGAATTATTTGAATGGAATTACAATCGATTTAGAAGGTGAAAAAGTTAAAAACCTACATTTACAAAACAAAAATAAACAGTAAAGCCAAACATTAAGAGAAAATTATTGTTCATAAAGTGATTATCATCTGCTAAAACAACCAATTATAGACAGAAATTTTCAGTTTGATAAATTCCGTTTATTAAGTTATTTATAAATCGTTACATTCTCTTATCACGGAAAAAAGAGTATAGAGAATCTTATTAAAATAATGATCATTTAATCTTTTAAAATAATAGTTAAAAAGTTCGTATCCCGTTTCTTCCTCATGTAGCACAGAAGTGCGGTAACTCCAATGTTTGTTGAAAATCGTTTTTATGCATTTGCCAGCATTTTTGTGCCACATAGTTGAAGCGAAGGACATTGTAGCTCTTATAACACTCTTGTAAATAAGATTCTTATTTTTAAGGCTTAGACTCGATCGTCTGTACAAAAATGCCCACAATGCCCTGAATGAACGCAGTGCCTTCTCGCAAAATAATTGAATATATTTCTGGAAGGAGAGTTTTATATCTAAAATCACCTCAAGATATATTTGAGTTTCTATGGTATTGCCTTCAAAGTATATTGGTCTCGTCGGTAATCTTTTCGAAGACTTGTTGAAAGGAAAAATTGAGCATTGGGTTTTGTGAACTTTGATCTTAATTTTCCATTTCTTTGGAACTAGCACTATTTTGGAACTGGCGTTGGTGCCCTAAATAGAAACGGAATATCAAGAACATACTAAAAAACCAAGAAAGCCAAAGTTTCTTGGCACATGTAACTTAAGAACAATTTATTCCTCTTTTGTAACCTGCCCAAGGTGTCAAATAAATTATATACATTAAGTCCGCAACTTAATACACTAATCAACTTAATATGCTAACTTTTTCCCCAATCAACAGCTTTATTTTGTTGTAATTTCTCAATATGTTTCGAGAAATTTCTCAATATGTTTGGAGATGATTATGAGGAAAGCTGCTGTCAACACGTCTGGTACCATCTTAAATAAAAGCCATGTGTTACTCGCATATGCAGATGACACAGACATCATTGGCAGAAAACTGCGAGATGTTACTGCAGCCTTCTCATACATCGAGAAGGAAGCTGCGAAAATGGGTCTGGTGGTAAACGGTCAACGAACAAAGTGTCTACTCATTTGGGACGCTGTGTGAACGTTGACAACTATAATTTTGAAGTGGTGGAAGAATTCATCTACCATGGTTCCACTGTAAACAAAACGAATGTCAGCATGGAGATAAAGAGGAGAGTATTGCCTGCTAACAGATATCACTATGATCTAAGCAAGCGATTCAATGATAAAACTCTCTCTCAACAAACAAAAATCCGACTGTACCAGATGTTGATTCTACCTGTCTTGACATATGGCGCTGAATCCTGGGTTATGAGCCAAGCGGATGAACCAGTGCTGGAAATCTTCAGGAGAAAAATATTCCGAAAAATATATAGACCCATTGTCGTTAACGAAGAGTACCGGCGTCGCATGAACAATGAGCTGTATGAGCTATATGCCGACATCGACGTGGTTAAACGCATTAATATATAGCGATTGCGTTGGCTGGGTTATGTTGTGCGGATGGATCCAAATGCTCCGGCACGGACTCGGTGGACGGTGCAAAAGAGGGCTACCAAATAAGCGCAAATAAGCGCAGAAGATCGAAGCGCTTGGAATTATTTTCTACTGGCTGCATACAATAGATAAGAATGTCTATTCCAGTCGCCGCCTAAGAAGAAGAAAATACTCTAATTTAGCTGCTTGGATTCAAGCCCTACATGTAATATAATTGAAAAGCCGAGCATTTACATGGTCCTCCGATTCTCGACATATTTCGAGAAATTATAAGACAATTTGATTATTATCGATTAATTAATTGAGAAGTAAATTACATTAGTTCCCCATTGTATGACTCCTGCTAACTACAAATCGTGTCTAGAATGTTACCTAAAAAAACAATAATGTCATCAGCTAATTTATATATTCCTTTAAAAATATATGCACAAACGATGTTCGATTTCAAACAGAGTCAATTGTGAAAAAATTACCGCTTCATAACTAACTAAACTAACACAATTTTGTTGTCTTCTAAAATCGGTTAATTATTAAATACCTACAATTCGAATCATCAACTATTCGGTATTTCGTTTATTTGAATTGAAAATCGACATCAAACTGAATTAATAGTAACAAAAATAGATTCCAACACTTTACGAAAATTGTTGATAAAATGTCAAAGAATGCTTACTTTAAACGAAGTAAAGTAAGTACTTATGATCCTTTTTAAAATGATAATAAAAACCAGATTGAAAATTGAAAATTTTTTCAATATAATCGATAATTCCTTTTATTCATCCCTACCAAGAAACTGGCAGATGATAAACGTTTTCCTTTTTGCCGTTAAAAAAATGTGTTTTGTACGCTGTAGCTACTGATAACACAGGTAAAGGATGTAAAAAGATGTTGTAATGGCTTCCGCCAACAAGAAGGAAATTTCATGTTGTACTTCGCTTCACAAAAACCATCAGTTGTGCGAGTAAAACCGCAGTTGTGTAAGAAATTCCACCGAAACGAATCGAAAATTTATTGAAATTCTTTTTATTTTGCGTAGTTAAAGAAAACAAATAATTCTTTTCCCCTGGATTAGAGGCAAAGGTACACAAAAAAAAACATAAATTTTGCTTGCCTATAAGGGGAATGACCAAGCTGCCTAACTTTCGAGGGTCTACGCTGGCTTCAAGGGAATTTGTAAGCCAATTTGTCATTTTACTGGTGTTTACAAGTGTTTTTCGCCGAAACATATACACACACAGCCGTAAACCGTTTTCCTTTTGTGTTAGCCTGTAGGATACGTGGCTACTTTCGTTGCTTTTTTTTAGACGTTATTAAATATGCACCCTTTGCTGTTTGTTACAACACACAACTCATCATGGTCTGATTCTATCCTTACCAAAAGATATTCTTATTTAAGCGTGAGTTCCAAGGAGAAATATATAACTTATAAGACTCTTTTTGCGCTTTTCTCCCCTCCTTCACAGTTTTCAGAGTTTTGGTTGATGATCATTATGCCAAAACTGATGTTTACACATTTGCTAAGAATTTCAAAGTGTTAAGGATACACACAAGTGTTACGGATAACAAATGCAAAATGAGGGAAAACAAATGAACGTACATATCACATATAAATGAACATGTGTATGGCTATGTTGAAGGCTACAAATATACCACCGAGTATATAACATGCATTAGCATATGCTGCAAAATGTGCTTTACATGTTAACTTTTAAATAACATGGCGAGTTTAAATTACTTTAGGGATTTGGCAGAAATGCTGTTTCACTCCCATCTCCTTTGCTCAAAGCCATAAACTATCCAACAAAGATTGTTGTTAAGTAATATTCATGCACATATTAAAGATGGTGTGATTCGTATACGATTCCCATCAAGGGGAAAAGTTGTAAACAATAAAATAAATAAATAAAAAAGGCGAAATATTTACAAACAAACTAAACCAAGCGGCAAAGGACGAAGGCAGCCACCCTTATTCTCAACATAGTAAGATTTTCAAGCTCTCTTATCCTAAGCAAAAATGGTATTCAATCCTCCCTCCATCTCATGTGTCTGGAAATAAAATAAAATCAGTTTTGTAACAGTTTATGGTTGTGTTGTTTCGGTTTTTTAATTTCATACGCGAACTTCATCCTCATAATTTCAGAGTCTCCACCACTCTCTTGATATTATTATTCCCAACATATGTTCGAATTTGAAGGCCTTTTCCTTGCCCATCCTCGCCAACCCTGCTGTTTCCAAAGTCGATTTTTAAATGCTGCAGCACCATTTCCAAATTTGCATAAACACTTTTTGCGTGAATTCCTTTTCGCCACATAGTTGAAACAAAAAAGAAATTCGAAAACTTTTTCAATATTCAAATATTTTTCAAACATGAGAAGGACTTTTGCACTTGAGGCAACTGAAGAAGTAACACATCTCGACTCGACATCGTGCATCTGAACTTCTGGCATATACATGTGTATGTTTACACAACATTTGCATAAATACTTAACATATAAGAAATGTTTCGTTTTCTGCAACATCGAAAAACAAAGAATGCAAAAAAACTGTTTAGGAAATGCTGCAGACATTTGATTCTAGTTGGTACACTGAGAAAGATTTGAGAAGATTTCAATCTCTAAGCAAAAAACTTGTTCGCGCGCTTGAGAATCTTATACATCTTTGTGGGATGACACCGATGTCTTCATTAAAGACCGAACAAAATCTTAGTAATCCATTTTATAACAGATGGCGCTTTAGACGGAGTAACACCCTATCGTATAAATTCATAAAAACAGCAGGTATCAGATTCAATATATATTGCTAGCGCTCTCTAGTGATATAATATCATTAGCCGAAAACTGTGTGATGAGATCGCTAGTGATATAATAATCATTAGTCGAAAATTACCGAAAACTGTGGGATGTTATAGCAGCCTGCTCAAGCATTCAAGAGTAATCAGAAAACGTAGATCTGATGGTAAATGAGTGTTGGGAACACTGCGTGAACATAAACAAGAATTAGCTTAGCAAGCGATTTACTGATAAAATGGCGAAAAAATCGCTTTATACTAAACATAGATTTTACCTGAAGCGCCGTTGCACAGTGAAAACCCCTCGGTTATGATACAAGTGAACGAATCAGATCTGAAAATCTGCAAAAGACAACTACTTCGAAAAATATATGAACCCATCATTGCCTTGCGGATAGACACAAAATCTCCAGAACGCATGAAAACGAACTGGTGAGCAACACAAAAGAGGGCAATAAAATCGAGACGTTTGAAAATCTTTTCTATGTAATAGGCAACAAATAAGCTTTACCACCCAAGAAAGACGATGACCGGCGTACTGTTAATACTGTTAATATGTATGTGGAGATTTTAAAAAGGGACTGGGATCTGGCATTATTTGCTATTGCTAATCCAATTTAGTGTAACTCATAATAGTGAGTTTTTTTGAAAGGCACATTTTTTACCTATATATGGTGAGACAAACCTTTGTAAAGTATCAACTTGTGAAATTCCATGGAAAAGTCATAATTTTTCCACAAAATAAGCTCTAATGGAGGTGTTGTGATGGGAAAACAAAAAACATTTAAATCTGCTATCACAACCTCGTGTTAAGTTTATTAATTGATACCCAATTTTTACAAATTTTTTAACAGTAGTTGGGATTTTCTTCTCCGTTGTTTGATGGTCTTTTATGGGAAATATTGTATGATGTAAACTTAAACCTATCGAGTTATTAATTCACAACTATTTACTTCGTGAAAACATAATCTTTTGTTATAACCACACAATTCCCTACTGGAAAAATAATCAGTATACAAATCGTCCTATATAAAAATTCAGCTTTTTTTTTTTGTTTAACCACTTATGCATCGATTTCACATTCAGTCGACGTCATCAGTATGATTGGAAACTAATCATACTATCATACTATAATCAGTTTTCAGTTTCGATTTCGATGAAATTATGCTCATTAGCTTCTTATATTTATATTGCTAATTTAAGATTAGAGAAAAACCGAAAGTTATTTTATAACTCTGCTATTTTTTTAGCCTTTTCTGCTATTTTTAATAATGGTCCCAAATACATTTTCAAATTTGTTAAATCCTTAACGAATTTTACAAAATTATTATAAACTCAAACAGATCTGCTGCATATTATTTGAAAATGTATCAAAAAAATTAAAATCAATACAATATCTGGTTTCCAAAAAGATGAGATCTTTTTAATGAAAATTGCATTTTAAAATCCCCCAATTCTACGCATAGAATGTAGTCGTTATAACAGTTATTTTTACCTGTTTATACAGGTTTGTCTTTCAATATTTTTTCAATATATTATAATATACAGAGATGTTCGATAATATGCATGATGGTCGCGTGTACTAACCACCGTGTCACGGTCGGTCACATTCGTATATAAGAGTACTACACTTGTGACAAGAAAGACCGCACAACATTAGGTATTATCCTTCCTTTCGACAAACGCCAATGACTGATGCCATCATGCGCTGTTCTTTCCAGTGGAATACAAATTACAAAAGTAATATCATAAATCAAAAACTTACTACATTCTAAATTTCTTTGCCTTCTGAAGCTTCAGTTTGATCCCAGATATTATGTTATAAATATAGAAAGAAAACACGTCACTGATGGTAAATTTGAAATCATTGAAAAAATGTAGAACGATAATATTTACCTGATAAAGTCCCCTCATCAGGCATGTTTTATATTGAAACGTCTTTCGGTTTTGTTACCGTTTTCCACTTCTTTTCCTGTTAATGCATATGAAAATTACAAAATTCTATACGTTTTCTAAACCCTCGTCCATGTTTTGCAGCTCTATTTTAAGAACTTTACGTAAGAGTCTTCTTGTTTATGCACTTGCAGTAAATGTCCTTCGAACATTTTTTGACTTGACTTAAATGAAAGCATTTTCAAATGAACAATTTTCTACTTCAACTTTCTTATTGCCCTGCGCTCTCCATCTACGTCCTCACATAAAAACAACCATAATCAACACTTTATTTACAGGACAAAAGGGCGAAAAATACCTTCCATTCTAAATGCCAGAGAGAAACCTCTTCGTCTTCGTCTTGGTATTCATGTTCATCCTTAACAACATTTGTCATTTGTGACTTAAGTAATTTCAATGGCACGTGCATAATCACTACGTTGAGATTTGCAACAGCTGACAATGTGAGCGACTGAATGGGAATGGAATGAAATGAAATGAAGTAAAAGCCTTTAGCACTTTAAGGGCAGTGGAAGTTTATCCTGGCTTCCACACTTGCAGTGGCAACTTTAAAAGTTTTCTATTTTCTCCTCCAATATTGTACGCTAAGTGACAATCCGGCCTTAGGCCGTACATTTTTTTTTAGCGTATTTTTCTATCATTAATCATTAGCACGGGAGTTGTAATTTGCGGGTGGCAGAAAAAATGTTTTTTGTTGTGTTTCATCCGCATACTGTCGGCCATCGTACAACCCTGCAGTGACAGCTTTACATTTTCTTTGTGACGTTTCGCATCACAACTTTTAAGAGGATTTTCGCTTACACACAATGACGAGAGGAACAGACTCAAAAGGACATACAAGCGAGGACACGAGACGGTCCCACATGCGAATATACTGGTATGCTTTAGTAGATGTAAAATATGAACATATATAGAGTGAAATTCTCCATGCCAGTCGCGTTATTAAACAACGAACCATTGAAAGAAAAAACTTACTAGTGGAAATTTCTTTTGTGGCTCAAATGTTTATCATTTTCAGGCAATGACTACCACCTCTCAACATTAAAGATAACTTTCCCGGCAGGGGACAAAAAGGTTTGTTGTGCAACTGATAGATAAATCGTAACATCTTTATTTCATCACTCGGCCAAAAAAGTAAAAAAATGTCTTGAAATTTGATTTATTTATTATTCATGAAATTTAATATTATCATCTACCATTCAGTCTTTTTGTCATTTTAAACATGTCCCTTTTTCGCAGTTCGGTAATGTTACGGTATCTTAAGATGACATCCCTTAAAATGTTAGAAATGGCACGAAGCCTTTTGCGTATCCAAACTATTCATCTAAGGCTTTTTTTACTTATGTATATTTATGTTATTCGACAGAAGAAGAGACAGCCAAGACGGATATTTTGCGACAAGGCAAAGTACCTTTTAAATAATAAATGCAGGATTTAATAATTTGATGAGCTGTTTTTTTTTTTTTTTATTTGAACACAACTACAACAACTGCGTATGCAAGTCAAGTTTTGTACGGATTCTAAAAATAAATGATGTTCTTCAATTTCTACGAAAAAAAATACTTCAAATAAGCCTAAAATTAATGTTAGACAATTTGAGGGGGAAAACGTTTCCCATAATATGAACAAATTAATATGAATTACAAAGCATTTAAACATTTAACTTGGGGACAAAAAGCCATGGCAAATTAGATTTATCATTGTAAAATGCTGGAAGCAAAAAAAGTTTTTGTTCTTGAGTTCAGAATAATATGATCATTAAAAAAGTGTGCTATAATTTAGAATTTATAGGCTGAAATGAGGTCAGTCTTTATATGTTCACATTATTAGTTTACGTGTTCTAACCCCTTACCGTTACCTTACTTTATACGTTTCTTGCGAAATGGAAAAAACGATCTTTGTGTCTTGATAAGACTTTACGCTTTAATGCGAAAAAATTTGAAATTGTGCAAAGTTTTGGAAGTTTTTATGGCAACTCTTTATTGTCAAAAACAGCAATTTGTCAATAGTTTTCTGATACCGCAAGGGGTCGCACGGGTACCAAGAGAGATGTTTATACCAGAAACCGTCAGAAAAACTCTTGAAAATTATTCTCGATTATCAAAAAATTAAGTTGTTTGAAGTATCCGCCATCGTAAAGACATCATACTTAAATGAGGGCATGAGATAAAGTTTCTTATGGGAAGTGGGAAGCTTTGAAAAGTATGAACGATTATTAGCAGTTACATCCAGTTGTATCCAGTTGGCCACGAAGAAATTGTACTTTCCCTAAAACAATACGATGTGCCTTAAACCGATGGTTCCTGTGACAAAATCGCATAGATTGAAGTACGAATTGTTTTCCCATTCACTACTTTCTCCAAAGAAAATTAATTCGGATTAAATAATGAATTATTGTGAAATCTAAAGAGTATTTTAAAAGTCTTGACAGGTCCTTCTATAAAAGATATATCAAAATGATAGAGAATTCTGTCACACTTGAAGTTAAGTGAATAATAAAGGCGAATTCGGTGAAAAAATGATTTTACCCTCTCAACTCGAACCTGTTTTTGTTTTTTCCACCAGCAGTTAGGTGATGAAAGATCACATCTCCCATTAAAGCTTTTATTACGAAACTAAATAAATAAAGTATAATTAAGTCCGATATATTTGATATCCATTTCATACAATCAAACTAAAACGAAAGTTTTTATAAATATAGAGGCATCTCAGGAAAAACTTCAAAGCAATTCTGTTAAACACATATTTCTGAAAAAGCTTTTAACATAATTTTTGAACTCGGAGAATATTGTCTTAAATGCATTAGATGAAATTATTACTATCTTTAATATAAATATCTGCAAACCGAGCATTTTGAAAGTTTTTAATGAAAAGTATTACAATAAAATCATTGTAGAACGGATATAAACCAAATCCAAATCACAGATCGAATGAAACTAGCAATCATCTCATTTCTGAACCAGTGATTCGAAGGTGGGACCAAATAAGGTTTCGTAGGAAAAATAAACAACACTCTAATTAAATAATCTTCAAGATGTGACTCCATCGGCTTATGACACTATGCTTTCTCTTTGGGAAAGAGTTTTTAATGAAAAGTTATAAAATCATTTAAACAGCAAATGAATTATTCGTAAAACTGATTTAAACCAAATCCAAACCACAGTTCGAATGAAATTAACAATTATCTTATTTCTGAACCAGTGATTCAAAGGTGGGAGCAAATAAGGTTTCCTAGGAAAAGTAAACAACACTTCGAATTAAATAATCTTCAAGATGTGGCTCCATTGGCTTGTGGTACTACGCTTTCTTTTTGAGAAAGAATACTTTTTCTTCCCTATTTTATCATCGCTTTTTCTTTATTTCTAACTTCAAACTATTCTAAATGCGATAAATATCGGCTATTCACCATCCTTTTTCTTGTCAAAAATACTATGCATATCAGAAAATACGAAGACCATGATCGTAACTGCCGGCTGTTAGGTTTCTATTCACCAGTTCCTATCCACTCAGTGGATTGGCAATTTAAGTCAGGGGAGTAGTGGTGAACCCATACCTTGTTTTTTTATGGCGCTTCATCTGACAGAAACAGCGCTCCGTAACAAATCGTAGTTTTTATTTCATATCTGGCAAACGCCGAAAACATTCCGAGAAATGCATTGCCCTTTATCTTTAAGGTGTCAACCATCTTTATCATTTTCGCTTTCTTATAACCGCGAATAATTTTATTTTTTCTATTCATTTCCATCTACTGAATCTTTCTTTTGAAACTCACGATAAGTATCCAAATCTTAATCCTATCTTCTCTAGCGTGTCCTTTCTTCTTAGCTGGATATAACCAACAAGTCATTGGAGTTGAGCCATTTTTAATTTTAATTGAGTGATTTTTGAGTCAATGAATCAAGGTGAATACCCAAATACTTAACGTGGTTATGAACGGGTATGGAAACATTTGTTGAAGCTTTCCATCCATACCCTAATCTTTAGACATTTATTTAACTTTCACCATCTCCTGTACGACCTCATTTAAAGCCAGCAAACTATCAACATTTTTCATTTCCATGGGGAAAGGCCGCCACAAAAATGTTCCATTTCATATATAACTTTAAAAAATCGCCTAATTACGAAGACATTTACTTGACAGTTACAAAAAATAGCCATCAGTATAAAAACGGTCGAAATTGACATTACATAATGTGTGATAAGAAAGTATTTCAGTATTTAAAGACGCTGTATCGGTATATAATCATCGGTCCGGGAAAGCATTTAGCGCCTATCTTATTTTGCACCTGTCCGCTTGTTCGAATGTGTCATTACCATTTATAGTCTCCACACGTCTAAATAAGATTTGTATATAAATGGCAGCATGACTGACCATTTATTTCAATTCCAAGAAATTTATTACGATTTGGCTTTATCCTACAAACAGTCTTCTTCTAATGTTTCCCTCGTAAATGTGAATACATTTATTTCATTACCTCCGTAATATTCGATTTCTGTTTAATCAACAATTTGCACGAATCACACATTACGTATGCGAAAAAATATCCGAAACTAATAGCAGTCTAATAGTAATTAACCATTTAGTTAAAGCAGTAAAACGACAAAACCAACATTCGTTTTTTTCCTACTAACAAATGATATTTTGATTAGTAGTTAAATCGGCGCTAAACTGACACGCAATCACCAGCGTACTACGTCGCTTCTTTAGACACAAACAAGTGCCATCGACACGGAACCCCAAAGGATGAGGAGCCACCTAGACCAGCAGGTAGTATGAGGTGGCAACTCCTGTGTATGCGTATGGTGGATTTGTGTGTGCAAAGAGCTCACGAATTTTCCGAGGTGTCGGGAAATCCCTAACTGAAGGTGCTGCTTGTAGGGAGATTGGGGAGTACCATAGAAAATAATAACAAGCCCCTACCCATAGCCAGCGGCAACGATGAGTCATGAAGGTCATGACGAAAGCGAAACGAGAAGAACAAGACCAACAACCGTATAGAAAAACAACACAAACAAAGTGTAAAAGCAAAGGCAAAATATTTTCGAACTTACGGAAGAGAGCGTGAAAAAAATCTAGCAAAATGTACCGCTACTTGGCCAACTGTTCTCTTTTTCAAACACAGAGAACAAAACAGTGTTTCTAAATAGAGACACCGAGAGGGAGAGCGTTGCTTTTAGTATAGCGGTATTTGGGAATAAGCCGTTTTAAAGAGTGTTTACAAACATTGCTGCAAAAACAATTCCCTAATAACCAACTGACAGCTAACTGACAGCAGCAAGTATGCCTTCTAAGTATGAAACTGTGGTCCTGCTGGGCAGACTGTATGTCTGTTCCTGAAGGCCTTAGGGAGTATTAACCTCAACACAAAAAAGTAAACAAATCTTGTGACTTCAAAACGTAAAGGCAAGAGCATACAACAAGGAAATTTTCTCTCATAGAGAGGAGTTAGATGGCGAATTGTTAAACAAATTGTTATGGTATAGGTGAGTTTAAGTTCGAAAAATCAATTTTACAAGTTTTAGCAAAATTGTAAAGGAAAATTAGGAAAGTAATCAAATACTTTATTGAAATTCTACCACACTATTGAATTACAAACAGAAGATAACAATTTCTAAAATCTTACACCAAAATCATTTTAAAATTCTAACATATTCTTAAGGTTAAAACTCAAATTTCTTTTGCTTTGACACAATTCATTTTCACTTCATGCACATCTTTCGGATTTGATGTTATTTTGAGTTAGTCAACTTACCCTATCTTTTCGTTGGAGAAAAATTAAAAATTTGTTGTAAGATTTAAAATAGTTTAACACAGTTAGTTAATTTACTTGGATTTTTATTGTAATAAATAAATGGATGGATTTCTTTTGTAGATTGAATTTGTTTTAAAGGACAAAAAGGCTTGATATGTTGCAAATTGGGTTAAATTTTTTCATCTTTTCTCAAAACCCTTCTACAATTTGTAGGAAATGTCGTATCCTCATATAATTTATAGCAAATATTTAAAGTTTGGAATGCGTGTTTTCAAAGTTTATGGTTAATACATGGGAAATTTATAAAAAAAAATATTTTATTTGTATTTTCTAATTTCACATTCACTTCTATTAGTTTTTTCTTTTTGTCTTCTTAATTTTCTATATTTGATAATTTATCCGCATTTAGTTTTTGGCAATGTTTACACGTTGAAATCTCCCGCAGAACTGTGGAAATTCTTTGCGGAAAGTGCTTTTAATGCAACCCTTACATCAGTCATCATAACGGGGGAGATTTTTGCCAGAGAGCAGTGGCGACAAAACAAAAGACACAAATAAACAACATGAAATTATGTTGAGCAAGTCCATTTCACCGAAAAGAAACACGAAGCGAAAGGAAAATATCCCTCTTGAAATAAGGGTGGAAAACGGCAACAACTTAATATAGCGGCAAGTAATCGAACACAAATTTCCCTTAGTCCACAATGGCATTGCCAGGTAATGATTTGTTGGCTTGCCATATAAATTTCCCACTAAACAATGTGCTCTCACTGTCGCTTAACGGTTTACTCTCTGGCATTGTATTGCTACTGGCCCATTTCTCTCCCCCTCTCCCTCTCTTTCTCTATTATTCTATTTCGCTCTTTCACACGTTCTTTATCTTTCTGCCTTAATAATATCCTGAAAAACATTTTTATTCCTTTATTTTTCATTCTCTCTGTTCTTTTTATTATGATAATTTTCTTCATTATGTAGGCAATAATGGTGCGACGGGCAAGACAATTTCTATAAATGTTCCGAAAAGGCGAAAAACGAATTGGCCAGAGTTTTGTGTTATGGTTCTGGGCGGGGGAAGGGGAGGACTGTGGTTACCCCAAGCATTACAGCGTGAGGAGAGGAATCGTCCTTTTTTTAATGTCTCATTGGAATTAACAGTTATTTTATGTTAAACACCACGTGAACGAGATGATAAACAAAATGGTCTATAAAATTATTAACATTTTAAGCCTTTTGTGGAGGATTTCACAGAGGGAGGTAGCGGTCGAATTGTCTTTTAGTTGTAAACCTCTTTAAAGCTCGTGAAGTTTAACTTAGTTTATCGCTCTGAATTTAGGCAGCAATCATTTTGAATTAGTTTAGCAATTAAAGTACGTAGAGGAATGTGGTGGCAAGTCACAAGTTCTTTAAGATAAATTTAAAGTGAATAAATATGAGTATGTACTTACGTTATAAAGTGTTTTTAGTTGTTACTTTCCTCATTTCAAGTTAATTGTCATGACGCGCTCCAGTTAAATAACATTTACAGGAATCTGGTTATTTCTAACTTGAGATCTCCGACAATTTCCTTGGCATGAGTTCGGATCTAAGTGAGTTATGTAAAAGACTGAAGTCTCTGGTATCTGCCCTTATACATAATTATAATTCAAATCAGTTCCACTTTTTTAAATTCCATATTACTGTCCTGATTTCCAACCCAAAAACCAAGCCCATCTAGTCAATTATACTAAAACATTTCCACTCCGATATTAAGTTTTATAATAGACATTTTATTATTATAATTATCATCATTCCTTGGCAATTCCCAGCAGTGACTCAGAATCTTCTCGCTCTGGTACAACATCTGCCTAAAATACTGATTCCAAATCTTTTCCTCCCTCAACTACTTAAAGTAGTGGGCGTAATCGACAATTACTTGAAGGAAAACATCGGATTTATTTATAATAATCATTAATAAACAGAATAATTTATTAATGTTTATTTTTGTTTTTTTTTTAGCTGTACTTTGTCTAATTAATCATAATTTAATATAATAAACGAGTATAAAGATTTCAATATGTTTCTTCTCATGTTTACAACACTCAGCAGTCACTCGTAAACAGTTTCACACAGCGGTTCAAGTGGTTTTTCCAAAACTTAGCAACACTTAATTGATGCAGTCAACAAAAATGTTGCGGTAGCTGAGAAGAATCCGTGTTAGGGAACAAGGCAAGGTTGCCAAGTAAAAAAATAGTTTTAAATAAGTAGGTGGTAGAAGTAGTAGCGGTAGTTAGTTTGAGTCAATAAACCAATGCTTGTCATTCAAAGTGATCCACGCAAGAAATCCAATGTTGTGCTACTCGTTCAAGCCTTACGGCAGACATCTTTCTAATAAAGCGTAGCGAGTTTTAAAAAAGTTAAAATTTTATTTGGAGAATCAAAGAGAAGGTAAGAAGAGATATGAAAATAGATGGGAACAGATGTCATAGTAAATATTTGGGAGCAAAGTAGTTCATAACCATTACATTCTTTAGTGTGTTGCTCACATTTTTTGGATTACTTTCGATTTTATTAGCTGTGTTAAAAGCAGGGTTTGTATCAAAGTTTATACCGATGTGCTATAGTAGTGTATTTCGCAACATTTATCATAATCAAAATGTGCAAATTTTGGTTTCTGGGACTTGCCACGAGCTATGCAAATCGTTTTTTGTTTCACTGGGTCAAAAAAATTTAAATAGTTTCAAACAATTTTTTCAAGTCTACGAAATAGTATAGAGTGATGTCTCAAGTTCTCTATAGTTTGGTGAGTGGAAAGAGAAAAGCTTTTCTATATTAGGATTATGTGATTGGTAAGCTTTTAAATTATAATTTTGTTTCTCAAACCTATGGAACTTTTTTTGAGCTACCTGTCATTTAATCCTTTTTCTACCCGATCCAATTTGTGTTTTATTTCAGTTTATTGTCAGAATATTTTCTATGTTTGCGTCAAAGTCGTAGGAATTTGAAAGAGCCTCCTACGCTAATCCCTTTTAATTAATATAATTTGACAAATTACTAGGATTGTAGTTGCATCATAATAATATTTTGTCAATGACTAACTATTATACCTTTCTGTTACGGTTTTGTCCCTACTTTCGAGCTTTCTAAAAGACCTATCTACTATATGAAACTACTATTCCATGTCATAGTAATTCCACCAGAGTCTTGATAGTCTTCTCCTCCCCGTCCACTTCCATGCTAATGTAGTTCCTGCCATTTATTCATTTTGAGCGATTTGTGATGTCAATGTCGTTATATAGCTCACACACCTCATGATATGCCGGTACTCTCCGTCAATACATTTTGCGTTGTAATTGGAGTGACCGTGACCGACCACGGCACGATGGTTAACACACGCGACTATCGCTCGTGTGACCTATCGTTATTTGAGCAGCGGTTACTTTGATCGAGAAACCAACAAGTCCTGCAAATGTTTCTCAAATTAGGTCTCCTTGAGTGAGTCTAAAAATAGAATGTAAGAAGCCCTCCCATGTCTCATTCGTGAGATGCAGGTATTTGTTTTTTATTTTTGCCCGAAAACTCTCAAAACTAATTCGATTGTTTGCGTAATAACTTACAATCCATCACAGTATAATTACTTAGGTAGAACCAATGTCTGGTCTGAAATTTGTTTGTCATGAAATCGTTTGCTTAGCCACAATGACATCTGTTTGCAACCAATAATAGCTTAATAATTTGCCTAGAATTTTTGGGTTCTAATGGCACAGACCAAAAAGATAACGTTATTAATGACTCCAAATATGTAGTTTGAAACTTTCAGTGTTCTTTATTTTATGTTCTCCAAAATAAATAAAATGATTTTGTTCTTATTTTCTATAGACTTTTTCTGTCGCCATTCTAAAATTTCAGAAGGCCGCAATAATATTCTACAGTTTTCGACCAATGAAGTCTATAGGTATATCGTTTGAGTACGTGAGAAACATATACCGCTCTATAAAGATAATCAATTGAGCCAATGTTAACATTTTTCATTGACTTTTTCTATTTTATTTCCAACATTTGGAAACGTTGCAGTTACCTCCCGCAACTTTCGATCAAGGAGGTCTATTTCATAACATATAGATTATGAACTGTCAGTATATAACTCACGTTATGTACCATGACTCGTCTGACGTTGAAACTCTTCCTTAACAGTGATGAGTACAAATTGAGAGGTATTTTCCCACTGACTTCTCTTATTACATGCGGAATCGAAATAAATGAATGTTAGGATCATATCCAAGTAATAGTAGTCAACGTCCACGCATTAGCGTGAAGACTCTTTGTCTGTTGAAATCACTAACTTGGCTTTTCATTATTAATAATTGTAGTAGACTATAGACTATTCCTAAGATTTGAACAATAACAGAATAAATTTCCGTTGTAATTGAATGAAACATATAGGAGTCAGTAGCCAATACACACAGACACATTTTGATTTACATATTTATAGATTTGTATATATTTTATTATGAACCAATGATTTAATGTTGAAGCTTTTTTAAACATGTTTTGTTAAAAATGTGGAGTACAAAAATCACTGGGATCAAAGGAAAATAAGTATTCTATTTAAGAATTTGCTTTAAAGTTTAAATCCATACATGTATAACGATTACATTATACATTTTCAAATCCTCAAAGAAAAAATAAAAAAAAAATTATTTATATATATTTATATGTATAATGTAATCAGGGGTTATTTTTGATAAGGTTTGCTTAAAAATTAGTGTAATTATAAAAAAATATACATTTGCTCGTACTTTCTTATAATTTGTTTCGAAAATATTCAATGATTGTTTAACCAGCTTAGTTTTTGAAGAGTCCCATCATCATTTGGTTTCGATAAACACGTTTATCCTTTCCTTTAGATTTTCCGCAGAAACATCTTTGCATTACTTTTCGTTAGATCAACATTTTTTATAGAATTGATTTTATTTGGTATATTGGATTTTCCCCTTTATGGTAATCCTTGTTTTAATTATTAATTTCGTTTCTGTTTCGTTACACTTCAATTTAAATTTGTGAAGAACCAGCAATATTTGACCAAACGGAGCTATTAACATACTTGGAAAGCGATTAGTGTTCTTTTCTGAACAGTTTTTTAAGAGTATTTGATGAAACAAAACACATTAAAACATTTTGGCTTTCTGTTTTATATATTTCGTAGGTTAGACTTTTTGCACCACTATATTTCATCCTGTTTGGCAACCCTAATTCTAATTTTTAGTTATGTTTTAGTTTTATTACACTTCAATTTCAATTCGTGAGGAATCAACACCATTTAATCAAGAAGGTGATGACGCTATTAACATTCTTGAACAGCAATTTGTCTTCCTCTGGTCTGAATCATGTTTCTTTAACGTTGAATTCTTTACGGATTTAAATCCAGAATAGATTGTAGAATATAAATAAAACAATAGCAAAACCTAATATAAAACATGATCCAATCACAGATCTCAGCAAAAAAAGAATTGGTACAAAGAAAACTTCTGCGTAAACTAAAAACAATATGTAGACTTCAAAAAATACCATCAATATTAAAATGAAAAGGAATTTATTGGTACCTAAACCACCTATTCATCAAATATTTTAAGATCTAAGACCTATAGAATAATAATCGCAAATCAAAGCTGTGACGAAAGGAAAAAAATGGACAACAAATAAGTTTTCAAATGTGATGAAATAGCTAAAAGTTCAATGTTTGTCAGGAATATTAAACGTGTGTTACAAATATGTTCGACATTTCACATGAACATGTATTGGCATTTCGTATTAATACTTATATGCTAAAGTTTGTATCAAAAGGACATGTTTGAATGCCAAGCCAAAGGATTATTACGCATGATTTCCTTTTGTAAATGATATAAATTCCAATAAACGTTTGTAAAGATTTTGAGTTTTCATTAACCACACTGTATAAAGATTTATCGCTTGTCGTACCTTATGGTTTGCCTACAAACGGAAATTAAATTTCTTTGAATTCGTAAATTTCTCCACCTCTGTCCAAGGCGGGGGTATCTAGCAATGGAATTCTGATACATTTATTTATTACTTATATTTATACGATAATTATTCAGCCCCTCTCTCTCTCTCCCTCTCTGTGTGCTGCAAGAGGTTTTCTCTGGAAACCTGTAACAGAAATAAAGATGTAAGTCGGCTGTGAGATGTACAACCGGAAGTCACGCAATCCTGTACTTAAACACGTCGCTGCATTGTAAGTATCAAACATCGAATTGAATGATTTATGTAAAGACTTCGCTGTGGAATAACAAAAGTTCAAAGAATGATAGGGAAAACGTTGAAACTTCTTTGTGGGGGTAGGGTGCAAATTGCCAAGTTTGTGTTATCAAGTAGTTTGTTGTTAGATTTGTAATTATCAACAACACATTCTTTCAAAGATGTGTATGTGTGTGTACGACATGTGTATGTCCTTTATGAACAGACGTCCAAGAGTCTGGGCGCTTTTACAATATGATGTCCGACTTCAACATCTGCTATAAATATCAAAGTGTCTGCCCACTACATACATGTCTCCTTTTCCTTCGCTTCCTTCTCTCTCTGCCACTGACCATTGATTTGCCTCCATACCTTTAGCTTGATTTATTTTTTGCTGACTCCTTCTCTCTTGATTGGTGTCATTTCTAATAAAATGAACTTTGTTTTCCAATTGTTTAAGCGTTTCAAACTTTAATTATCTCCCAAAGCTTTTATATTTTCCATTGCATTTTTTTCTATTTTTTTGCTGCTCAAACCTCCATCGATTTGGCTCACATCGACTTTGATCTCACTAAATATTTTTACTACTCACATAAAAAAAAACTTTACCACTTAATTATTTGGCTAAGGGGTTTGAAATGTATCCTCTTTCGCCTTTACCTCCCCTTTGCCTTGTAACGGTTTCCACACCCCCTATACAAAGCGATGTTATTGAAATTGAAAATGTCATTTCAAATGCAACAGAGAAACTGCAGCCAAACTTGGTCATGTAGAACAAAAATGTGTATTTTTTTTCAACATAGTAATTTACTGTTCAACTGGAGTGGATACGTAATATCCTAGCTGCAGGACATGAACAACAAGTAAAGGATTATGTAAAAATCATGTGTACGAAAAGAGCAGTCCAGTAAATGTGAGAACAGCACTTTGGACAAAATCAAAATCTGTGAGTGATTCGCTAGAGAAATATAACAATTGACTGAAATTTTATGTAAGTAAAAATACGAGTACAGCAATCTGATTTATATTCCAATATGAAAATTTTTTTTTTATTGAAATGACTCGAATAACGGCTTCGAATTCAGGCACACATAATAGAATATAAGAGTGATTCAAGCCGTAATCACTACATTAAGAAGTTGTTTGTGGCCCATATTGAAATGGTTCAAGCACCACCTATCGTATATTAATTGCACTATTTGATTATATGGCCAATCCTTACCTGATCATAATGCCATATTTTTAGTCAAAAATTGTATTTCCGGTACTTTGCATTTTCGAAGCTTCTTTTCCAGTCATTCACATCAAAATTTTATAACAAGTCAATAACCTGTTTTTTCAAATTTTCAAAGAAAATGCACAGTCTGACTTAACCAACGCTCTCATCTATTTGGGTGTCGATATATAATTCATATAGCCCTCCAAGAGTCCATATATTTAATGGATTATTTGTTTCACGAAATTTTCGAAGACTGCTTCAATGCTTTCGGATGTGCCTATACCGCCAGCACGGTCTTCCATTAATAATGTAGTTGAAATCCAAGTCACTGAGATTTTTGTTCGTCGAGGTAGGATTTTGTTCGTTAAATATTTGCGTATCACATTCAATATCTGTGTGCAAACGATATTTATTATTTAATTTCTAAGCTGATAACATTCATTTTATTTACACTAGGCCAGGACAAATATGTACATCCAACATAATACAATTATCTCTATCAAAGTTTATTCATTGTTCATATCGTATATATTCCTTGTTCCTTGAAGCAAGTAACAACCTACTTTCACTGACTCTCTCTCAATTTTTAAATAGACTGTAGTAACGTCACATAATTTTCGTCTAATGGCATCTGTACCAGCGACACAAGCAGCCATCATATTGTTTTTCTTAAAAATAGCATCAGTTATATTTACTGAAGCTTTCCTTTTCACCTTCTACATTACTTTGCTGAAGAATTTTCACGATAACCTGGCACAAAATGCAGCTGTTAAACAATTTCCTTGCACCTTCACTGAGAACTTTATGTTGGGCAGAGCCATTTTTTAACAACATGTAAGCATTGCGGCGAAACCGTACTCTTTACCGTACATCTTTTCCCTTACGGAGATGTAGAAAACAGTTAACAAAGTTATTCTCATCTTCAGACATTCTTTCAGTCAGGCATATAAGGTTGAGCAATTGAGGCTTACACATTATCAGGTTATCGGATACTGCATCTTTACTATTATTAGACCAAGAATTCTCTGTCAATATATGATCCGACATCCGTTCCCACAATCTATATTTTCCGCTGCTACAGCTCACAGAATTGATATCTACACATAATCAACATATCATATATATATGTCCTTATGTCTTCACAGGAAGGAAGTCCTGTCTATACCTTCTGTTTCTCAATTCTTTTAAAAAATTAACCGACATCACTTCATCCTACATGATCGTTCTCCCCTTCTCCCTGATCGCAACAATTTCGAATTTTCGAAAATCGACACTTATTTACTACATAAGTGAGAAGGGAAACCCATCGGCTAGATAATTAAACCCATTTGAAATAAGTCTAATCTTAATTAACGTTAGCATCGGCACAGCAGTTTACTTGCCAATTAGCATTGTCCACTCTGTATCCGTTTGATTATGATGATAATACAGTTTTATATACCGTTCCCATTTTATGTAGTGCCTACATCGTAACGCAGCTGCTACTTCGTCCCCTCTCGTATAGCATAGAATATGCACAGCTCTTACTTAAGCAGGATAATACTTTTATAACCTAAACGCCGTAATAAATTAGCATAATATTCACTGTTGATGGTTTTTCCTTCCTGAAGATAATCAATAAAAATAATCTCATGTTCATTCCAAAAAACGGACGCCATGAACTTGAATGCACAAAGAACCGTCTTCACTTTCTTTGGACACAATTCTCCCATTTCAGTCCACTGCTTTAATTGTTCTTTTGGTGTGAGGGTGTGAAGTGGTGGATCCATGTCTCATTCATGATTATAAATCGACCCAAAAATTCGGCTTTATTGCGGTGAAACATCGCCAAACAGTCTATTGCAACATTTTCACTATATTGTTTTTGCTCTATTGAAAGCAAGCGCGGCACCCATCTTGCGCACAGCTTTCTCATCTTCAAATCTTCGGTCAATATACCATATATTGCACTTTTTGAAATGCCTATCATTTCAGCTAGCTCACGCACTTTCAGTCGACGATCATTCAATACCATTTCGCGGATTTTCTTGCTCTTAACCGTGTCTGGCGTAGACACCTCAATTGGCTGATAACTACGGTGTCCGTCTTGGCAGCTAGTACGGCCCCGTTTAAACTCTGCTACCCAATATTTTACAGTCGTAAACGTAAACACCCCCATGGTAGAATCTATCTCGGCTTTAATATTGGTTTGAGCAGGACAATTGAAGAGTTTTCGTCACCCATCAAATGTATTGGATGACATCTATGTCGGCCAGGAATCAGGCCATAAGTTTTCGAAAAGAATTGGAACAGTTTTAGTAGAATCCGAAGAATCCAATTTGATGATAACAAAGATATTAAATGTATTACTCCTTTAGAGTTTGAATGCTCTAAATGCTCTACTTTTCGCCTTTTAATCTATATATTAGCCAGTCCGCAAATAATTGCAGTAAATTGATTGAATGCCAAAGAATTTTTAAAAAGAAATCATCCTAAATTGAAAATCTTATTCTCATTTTCTCTGTACTTATTAATTTTCCTATTTTCAATAAACATCTTTGCTTCAGCATTAAGCTTAAAAATGCGAAATAAAAACGCGTATCCTAAGCTTATACAAGCATTGTTTAGTTTTACATTCCTCGACAATCCCAGGGATAGCAAGCATTTTATACATTTTTTGTTGTTTTTTTGTAGATTTTCCTTTTGCTGACTATTATCAATAATGTCTTGTCTTATCATTGTAATCATTCAAAGCCATAAATCTTCAAATCCACAGTCAATGAAATGGCAAAGCTTAGCATCTGTTGAAGCGCTTATCAAAGCAGCATCCGGCACACGAAAGAGAAAATCACCCCTGTACGCTGTTTTATACAATGTGAATATGCTGCATGATTTCAAACACATTAGATGGTGTCTAAGGAAGTGGAAGTTGGGGAAAGAGCCCAACGTCAGCAGGACCAACAACCCCGAGTGTCACCAAAGCCATCAGTATATCACCCTTGAAACCTTACTCACACGCAGAGGGAGAGAGTAAGATAAAATACAACACCCTCCTCTTCCGTTGCAAATCTTTGGATAATGATTGAAAAGTACCCATGATTTGATGGAGTCATTGAAATAAAAACAGCTTGTATGGGAATCAAGGACAAAAGTTATAGGAGGAGAGGTAGCAGACAAATGGCAACGATAAACAATTGTAATTTAATTCTAATTGAAATAAGTTTAACAAAATAACAGGATGATTTTAATGAGTTTCCGCATTTTGCATTCCTAAATCCAATAATCGGGACCAACTAATTTTGTAGCCAATTTCAAGCAGCGAAGCATGTTCATGTCGAGCTATTGCGTGAATATGCAAAACAGGCAACAAAAACAATTGATTTTATGAGTTTTTTTTCTAAAAATTATCTTTGGCGGATTAAAGAACATAGTTAAAATGATCAATAATTTTAAAATTTTAATCAAATAAAAGCAAATTCCATTGTATGAGAGAGATTCTTGCATGCATTCTATTTTTAGGCTCAGTCATGAGCATTTATTTGCATTTGCGGTAGTCAGCGCCCCATTTGGGGAACTCAGACTAATCTCGGAAGGAATAGTCGAAGCACCTAAGAAACATATCCTCTTGAACAATTTCCTCAGGGCCTGCTTCCTCTCTTAGCCAAAGTACCTTTGAAGTCACTGATATGAAGTGAACTTCCTCCCGGTAGGGAGTGAAGCCTATCTAGACACCGCAACCTAATGGATGATGAATAGTATTTACTCAGCTTCCGTATTACCTTCAAGAGAATTTGATGCAAGACAAGAGCACTGACAACACGCGTTCTGTTAACTACAGCCAACACGATGCTCCACGAGGGGTCCTACACCGCAATCAGGCAAGAGCAAGCTGTTTTTAGGGCCCGCGCCTCCAGACAAGAAACTCCTCTGATCAAGGTTTCGCAGAGAAAACACTGCTTCAGTTTCGCTTACATCATACCTCGCATGGAACTGGTCGTCCATCGTATACGCTTATACGAAACACAGACATGCACCTGCAACAGATCGCAGCTACATGCCCTTATACTTAGAAGCGCAGAAAGAATATTCTCGACAAATATAATTCAGGAGGTACAAAGAACTGAGCTATGATGAATACGACTTAAGAACTGTGAATCTACAACAGCTGCCATGCAGACAGATGTGAATTTAAATGTAGCTTTGAGAGTAGCAAGCGACTTAGACACTTCGTCCAGGAGGTTAACGCTGTAAGCAATCGAGTAGTCAAAACTCAAATTAAGACAAAATCTTTCCTTGTCTTTTTCCCGACGAATAACAAATATGACAACGACGAATAACAAAAATATATCTTTTGAGTACTTAGAAGAAATATTCTACCTATGCCATAGCGGCCATACTAAAATCAGTATGAAATTCTGCAATTTGTCTAATTTATGATCAAAACACGACAAGCCAGATTGATCACATGGTAACAGATGAAAGACATGGTTTTAGTGAAATTAAGTAACGTATCATGCGCACTGCAAACATGGACTCGGATTACGGTCGATATTAAGCAGAGCAAAAAATATACATAACGAAGCATAAAGAAATATTCAAATATTTTAATATTCGGGTATACCAGTGAAAGCAACAATCAGGCTATTCCAACAAACTCTCTTAATTACTGCGAGGTACCCCAACAATTCCTAATATTCTCAACAAGCAGTGACAATTGTGCTTTCGATAGCAACTGCCGCAGTAATCGCACTTGGATAGAAAAAACCTGTTCTAAGACAAAATCTGTTACGATTTATAATTTCGCATTGCGTACAAGGAAATGAATGCCGCATGCATGGCAATGCCTCAACCAGTTATAATGCATTCTATAAGAGAACGCTGTAAACAGAAGAGAAGAGCCGGAGAAAATCCTTTTAAGTAAATGAATGATAAAGAAATTTATGCGTTAACTGTAATGGTAAGGATTACTCCTTACCGTAGAAATCCGGTAACTGAAACGTAGAGTGTGCTGCAAATACGGAGAGTACACTTTTGGCAGAATGCCAGCTCCAGAGGGCAGTATAAGAGAAAAAACTAACAATGACAGTATAAACGGGACACCATAGACATAAAACGAAGTCAGAATATCAACCTCAATGCCCACAAAACTATATGATACTGGTGCAGATGAGCGAATGTAACCATGCATCGGCTCTCAAAAATACAGAAAAGGTGGTCCAGTTGTGCGTTTACAGTAAGATATCAGATCTACATAGACCTTATCAGTGAAGCTTTAGACATGGTAAATCGGAGAAGTCCCAAGGAAACCACATCGACAAAACATTACCTTTTTCAACTATAAAGCTATTTTCGATAACCTGATTTGAAAGCAGTTGCTTGGAGTTGCTTGGCTGAGCTTGAAATCCTTGCGGAGTTGATTTGCCTTTGCATAATGACAACGCTCTTCCCTGATGATGGGCAAAGATCATAATAATTCGTCGTTAATTGATCGTTTAATTCAATTTACTTATGGCAATGATGGTGAGAAAAGCTGCGGTAAAAACGGCAGATATTAATACTATTTGGCTGTAAACAATGTGATGTTACTGCAGCCTTCCGAAGCATTGAAAAGAACGCAGGAAAAGTGGACTTAATCGTAAATGCGAGTAAAGTCTTTTGGAAGATTATAAGAATGTATGTGATTAAAATATTGAAGCGGTCGATTATTCTGTCTACTCGTATTTCGACTCCATCGCCATTAAAATGAATGATGTCACTCAAGAAGTTAGAAAACAAATATTGTTTGTAAATAAAAACTATTATAGATTAAATGAGCGATTTAGTGACAAAGCCAACGCTATTGCTAGATACCCTGCTATCCAGGGCAGAATTCTGGGTCATGGTCAACAGAAGTGGATAAATCTGTTCTGGAAATCTGCGAGAGAAAAGTTTTCCCAAATATACAGTCCCATAGTAGATAATAGCATTAATGCCATACGCATGAGCGTGAGCAGTACGCCGGAAAGACGTGACCAAAATACAACAATTATGCTGGTGTCATTGGTTGAAAATAATAAAAATATAGATGTTAAAAATACTGACTAAAATTCAAAAAAAATATACCAGACAATGACGTGCGGGGCTGTAGACAAATATCAGAACTTTGTTGGAAGGTCGACCTGCGATGTGTTAGAGCAGCTGCGCAGATGGCAAAAGCGTTTGCTATCCTTATCTACGTGCGCTGCATAATGCAAAAGAATTGCTATTGCAATCAATGAATAATACAGTGATGTCTTCAAATCTATGGGTAGTCTTTATTTTAACGCGTTTCTCTATCTCTGTTATCTCTTTAATCTTTTACTCTATGTTCAGTGACCCTAAACTGAGACACTTACTTCATTTTCTTTCCCTTCTCCACCGGGATTATGGTGCAATAAGTAACTGTTATACCCCTTCACCACCTGCTATGTAACTTCCCAACAGCCGCCAGTGGGCATTGTTTGCCAGAGCAGACATTTCTTAAAAGTTTTTCTTGGTTGCACCAAATTTCAAATTTCACAAAACGTTTTCCAAAAAAAGCGCTCAAGCGTAACAATTACAGACGTACTCACACGGATATACGAGTGAGTACATACGAGTAAAACTCGCTTCAATGTCTGTTTGGAATTCATCAAATCTGAGGCACTTCCTGTGCCAGTGTGAGTGAGGTCTGTCAATTGTGGCATTCATTGTCATGTTCAAAATTTGAATGTTTACATGCTGCCACTGCCACCGCTGCAGATGGGGCTTCTGCTCAACGAAAATCTCTGGCAAATGCACAATTTTACATTTTTAAGGAAGTACGCTCAAAAAGCGACAACTTAAACGTACGAAGGCTGTTCGTCAGTTTACATTTGCAGTTTTTGCGGTTCTAAAGTTCAAGACGATGCTTTAATTCCACACCCTTTGTGTGTTTAATTCAACACTAAAATTATGCTAATGAACAGTTATTAACGTTTGGCAAAAAAAGACGACCACAACGTTAAAGAAACCTATCAAAAACCAAAACTTCCACACCACTTCCAAATCAAACTTATGGAAACGGAAACAGCAACAGCCAGCTACTGATTTGAATTAAGTTCGAAAAATCTACTAAGAAAAAGAACTGACTAATATGAAATACTAAAGTGGGATATTAACTTAAAATGGAATATAAAAATGCAAAAAGAACATGTTGAATAAAGTTTAAATGTACATACAGAAAAAATTCGGTTTGTAGTCATCGAACCGTGAAAGATTAGATGAACAAGAAGTGTTCATTGGCGCAAATAAGACATAATACGCGCAATTTTGATTTAACTACAAGTTTAAACTTCAGTGAATGAAAACCTAACTAAGATAATAACATTTAAGGGCCATTAATGGTTAAGGCGAATTTGGTTAGTCGTTGGAATACTTCAGAATTCAGGTGGTAGGCAGTGAACGAATTGCAAATTACCTGATTCTGTTTCCAAAAAAATCATCACAGTTTCGAGCGTATAAAATATAACAAAAATAATTACCTATAAGATCATGAGTCTGAGACTAAATGGGAGCAAGCCCGTTCACTGTGAAAAAGGTCTCCGTCTTCACTTTCCCCTTTTTCTGAGATATCATATCAATATTATAGGTCTTCCAAAAATAATATCAGGCACAATAAATCAACCCCGTATTATTTGATTTCATTTCAATGTTTGACAATAACAACAATAAGTATGATAATAGTAGTAAGTATGGCAATAAGTATGGTAATTTATTCCCAATATCATAATCAGTGCGCCATCTATAGTACATTAACAGCACTATTCCAGAAATTATCCCAGAGATGCGAGTAATGACTTAAAAAGACTCATTGAAAATTTTCAAAATTTGAATAATTTGAGTTTTTTTACTGTAATAATTGATATTACACTTATAGCTACAACTGAATGGTTGGAAACATATTTGATTGCATACAGGAAAGTGTTTAGAAGACGCATTCGATCACTGTAATGCCATCAGCATTGAAATTGTTGTGGGCAACTTTATTAGCAATAAAAAAAAAAAAGTTCTTTGTTCAACAGCCGGAATACTAATAAAGCATAACATATGTATTCAAAATCGTTGTAAAAATATATTTTTATCTAAGCATGAACGATCGTCCGTCTATCTGCCCGTCCGAGTATCTGTTGAGGGCTAAGAAAAAAAAACAAAATCCTCTTCATCATATAAATAACATATAGAAGAGTTCGTTTGAAAAGTTTTTACTACGTCCGTCAACATTTTGAGTTGACCGCAGCTCAAAGAATGGAGAGGAAAAGTCATTGTTTTGGGGCTGGAACATAGGATTATGTGCATGGTATCATGGTAAGTTAAGCGTAAAAATACAACTGGGGGAACAAAAGCCCAACCTGTAGAAAAAATAAAAATTTCAGAATTTTTTCAATTTTACCATTTATTTGTTAATTAAATTATTTGTTAATTAATTAATAGATTTTGCATATTTACGGGAAAGACCCATCCAAACTAATATAATTTTTAAAACAACCACTTTATTATAAATTACATACAGGGTACCAATTGCGCTACAGTAAAGAATTCAAAAAACTTTTTTTTTAATCAACAATTTTCATTTATATTTATTTGCGTATTATTATTATTACTTAGAAGGAGATAAAATAGAAATTGATGAATAAATTTTCTTTGAGAAAAATTAAACTTCACCTTATTTTTTGAATACGCCTCGTACATACGGGAAAAAGCTTTCTAAACTTGTATAAATTTTAAAATAACCTCTCTAATTCTGGGGGTGTTACAGGGTGGCGCGCCAATTACACTACAGTGAGGAATTTAAATAACTTTTTTTAGTCAATATATTTTATTTATTTATTTATATATTTTTTTTATTTCAATTTAATTTTTTTGATACAACTAACTGGTGTCGAACATGACACCAGTACGCTACGGTTTCCAGTTTTTAAAAATCGGGGTAATAGGAGCACATTTCCAACTGTCAATGAAAAATCCCTCACTCAAAGATAAGTTAAAAATATATGTTAGAGGAAACGTTAAAGAATAAACACACTTTTTCAATATATTTGGCACATAAACCATCCGAATCGGATTTGAAATTATTTTTAATCTACATAACACCATTATATGCGTCATCCTCTGTCACTTCCAACAAACCAATATCAGACATGTCAAACGAATTTATAAAATTTACTGAATGCATCCTAGTAGGTTCAAAATTTGATTTAAAGAAATGAGCAAACATATTTACTGAGTTTTGATATTGTTTTCACCAATTATTCGTGATATTTGATAGATGCGAGGAGGAACAACTCCAATTTATTATGCAATCTTCATAGTTCACTGGAACAGTAAAATAGTTCGATATATTATGTATAAGGAAAAAACTTTTTCTTATCTGAACGTGAGTCTGAAAATGAGTTAGTACACAATCATGCCACAAACTTTACGTTTAATCGATATAAGTGAAAAATTTACCTCCATATACTCGTATATTGAACCGTATGTTGTTATGGGAAAAAGCTCACTGCCCGATTTCCAACAGATAAGTTAAATCTGTCAGATTGTTCTGTTAATATGGTACACACTTAATATAAATATTCAATGACTGATCGTCAGATCTTGCGATTTGACTCATTGATCTGACGCACATGATAGCTTCGATTGACTTGATTCAATATATAAAATACTGTCTTTCAAATAGATTGGATAAAAAAATATTGAAATATGCCAGCTGATGATCTAATCTAGGGATTGTTACCTTATCGAAATAACGAAATAACTCAATCATCCAGCGATCCAAATGCAACGCTCACTTTCAAAATTTTTGATCAGATGCCATTGATAAGAGTAGAAGCTATTGGTTTTTGCTTCTCCAAGTTCAAGACATAAATGTTGAACGGTTTAATTAATCAATCGACTACAGTCTAACAAGATAAGTTTTCGAAAACCCTCAATTAAGTCATAATTGATTATTCGTACTGAAATACATACAAACTCGTACAACCATTACAGATGCAAACAGAGCGCTCGGACACACAATTACACAAAACAAAATTGAACAAAAGAAAACAATATTCACAAATTTTAATTACGTTAGACTTAAAGTTTATCCCAAAAAAAATGCAGGGTAGATAGCAAATTTGTTAGAACGATAACAATAAGTAATCATTATCACGCTCTTTGCTAACAATTGTGGCAAAAACTAACGCGCATGCGCCAATGGTACGTACAACATTTTGACGCTTACACATTAAGTGCGGTAATAAGTGATTGCCAAAAGCATGATAAAGCAAAGACGTTTGAAATTGAAAACGAAATTAAAATGATTTGAGTTGAAAAGAAGAACCATCAAACAAAATAGCGGACCTAGCCCTCCGCTTTAAGCATGGGCTTGCCGCTCAATTCCCCCCAGAGCGCCGCTAAAGTTCTAAAATGAAAAAGAATGAACAGCCATATGGAAGGCGCTAATGATGTTAGGGAATAAGAAGAGCAACAAAATGTATGAGAAAACTTTACAGTTCATAGAAATCTTTTAATTCATGATTTTTGGCTATAAAATTAGCTGTGTTCAGAGGTAGAGGTATTAGTCGTCCAACACTTGTTCACTCTAACGGATCACACATCATCAAACGACAACATGAAACTTGTAAGGATAACCCACAATATCGACAACGTAACAGGATCAGCAATATAGATTGATTTCATTAACGCCCTCGCTGTTTTCTTCCTTTAGTTTATGTGCTTTGCCTCGATGGCCCTTAGTCTGGGCCTGGCTACTGCCGGTCGTCCCTCCACCAGCTATTTGCCACCTAATTATGCACCTGTAGGAGCCGCTGGTTCCAATCAGTATCCCCGTTATCACGGTGTGAGCAGTGTTGGAGGTGGTCATCGTGCTGCTGCTGCTGCTCCATTGCTATCGCACGGGGGCACGCGTTATGGTCACAACAGGGCAGCTGCTCAAATTCCCATTTTGAGGAATACATATAATAATGATGGGAATGGAAACTATGATTTTGGGTAAGTATCACAGTGCTCGCCAATTCCAGCAAGCAAATGTTATAGTGATAGATTTTGTCGAAAAGATCAGAGAGTTTATAGTCATATGAAGAATTCTTTAACCAAGAAAGAAATTTTCTGTACAGCCAACTTTGACGAAAGTTTCCTAATTAAGTTCTGGTTAATTTTTCGGTTTTTACAGAACCAAAAATTATTTCATATACAACAAAGTCCGGGTAAAGTAAATTGTTGGATTAATGATATCTTCTTTTCCGGCCTAAAACTTGTATTTCAACATTCAGTAGTTGTCTTCTTGTCCTAACGTTTGTTCTTGGAACTCTGTTGGGAAATAAATGTAGCTGCGCAAATAATTTTATTAGAGATGAAGGTTTTTAGTAAAATGGTTCTTTGTAGCTCTAAGAATCTTTCTTAAAGAAAATTAATCTATATTGAAATGCATATTTTGGCAGAAGTCTTAAGAACGGCTAGTCCATTTTTCGGTTTCAAAAGTAAAGTTAAATAAAACGCACATAAAGCTATGACTTCGATGAAACTTTTATTTCATTATAGTGATTGAACCTCGCCATTATGTATGAAATGCAATGTCGTTTATATAACCACCTCTGGATTGGTTGCAGTAGTGGATCCTTTTCAAGTAGTTTACGACCACTTTTTCGCACATTTCGGGCGGTATCTCGACGATAACTTGATGAATGTTGGTTTTCAAATGGTCCAACGTCTGGGAATTATCCGCATAAACAGGGTATTTGACGTAGTTCCACAAAAAAACGTGTAACGGCGTCAAATTGCATGATCTTGGTGGTCATTTGACGTCACCAATAGGTGAAATTACGCTTTCTGGAAACTCCTCATATAATATAGCCAAATTCAGTCGTGTTATGTCGCACTGTCTTATTGAAGCCACATATCTTCCCGTTCATAATCTTCAATTGCAGGCCAAAGAAAGTCAGTTATCATACGGCCATATCGCTCTAAATTTACATTGGAATTATCTGTCATACTTTTACTAACATAACCGATATTTTCGGCAGTGCTTACACTGCGATGATGCACAGGCCTGGCCAGATTTGTAACGTTTCCAGTGTTCAAATTTCTTGTACAGTAGGTCGATTATGACGACCATAATCACCCCGTAATGAGGTGAGAGGTCGCGTTTGAATCACCACTTTTGTAGTAAGTTTTAACTATTTTTATGCGTTCATCAGTTGTTAAACGATCCATATTCATACTTTTCAGTAAATAAATAACACTTCAGATGACAGGTATTTAACAGTTGACAGTCTTGCCAGAACCTGTATAAAAAACCTGTATAAAAAAAATTCAATGAAGAAACTGACATCAAAACTCACTAACGAAAAGGCTTGTTAAAATACTTTTCTATGAAAATATTGCGTTTTTATTAAGGAAGGAAATGATCTCCCTTAGACAAAGGCACGTATTTGTGATATGGAAATATTGTTCAAATATGTGAAGTTAAATTCGTGTCTCATAAACCCCGCACTGTGAGATTTAACCGGCAAATTTCTTTTTTGTTTTTT
>JAHXMU010000006.1:3043342-3132269 GCA_019455685.1 Philornis downsi
TTTTTTTTTTTGTTTATAATCCACAGTACGCCACCTATCATACATTGACTGTCTCATTTTATATGTGGAAGGTATGAGCTACATGCGACTACCTGCGACAGCTTTGCCTCAATCGTCTGTATAATGTAGACGTCTATACGAAACACAAAACATATCACGATATGCAGATAATACTAATCACAACTTGCATTTTGGAGATTTACACCATAGATTATAAAAAACAAATTTGAGAATTTATACGCCAAAATTTCCGATACACGACATTCATGCAGAAGATCATACCACGAAATCTGCTATCAAGTTTAGTGATTGCTATGGGCGATTATATCACCGTTTAAAAATATTAGCAACCATGGCCTAAGTCAACTTAAAACGTCCATATATATTTGAATGGCATTTATCTAATATTTAAAATTATACTTAAATTCTCCGTTTGAACACCCTATTTATGTTTTACCCAAACACCACCTATCGTACATTAAATGTACACTTTTACATATATAGCGTCGATAGTCTCCGTGCACAAATACCAGCCTATACAAAATACGTATGTTTAGAAAACCTCTCAGAAGTTGTGTTGCAAAGTTTCCCATGTTTGCAAATTGCTATGGTGACATTCATGGCAACACATAGCAAAGTAATTGTGAGGTTTGCAGAAACTTGACTATAATGATTTTGATCCCCCTTTTAATAATCAAAGTGTCTGGCAAACGAAGAGTAGCTGATGTGTAAATTGCAAAATTGAGGATAATCAATTCTCAACTTTCATGGCTACAAAAGTAACAACACCGTAACCATAAATACTACTTTGGTTGGTTTTCTGCTCCCTGAAACATCAATTACCAATTACATTATTGGAAATGTAATAACGGCAACTGCTCTGAGATCAAACTGTAATTCTTAATGATAATAAGTCATTACGAAGAGGATTTTAAAATCAAAATTCTGAGAATTTTGGGAAAATATATACTATAGTGGATGTAACGAACCAAAAAATGAAGGCCATCAATTCCTATGCTCGATTTCTGGTATTCTTTATTACATCCATATAAAATCCTCGATACCATTTTGGAGCAAGTCCATACTATTTGCTACTAAAAAAATAGACAAAAATATATGTGGTACTAAAATTATCATTTCATAAAGTATTAGAGATATTTCGCATAAATAAACTTGTAGAGACTGTCGAGAAAAGCACATATATCGGAATAGTGTTGAGACTTCACCTATTTCTTGGCTCCAAATAATAAAACATTGACTTAGTAAGTTTAATCAATTTTTCTTGCTTGATGGAGTATTGGTAGAATGGCATTATATCTCTACTGATCTCCATGGATCAAAGCCTTGCAACGCCATTTTCATTGATATAATTGAAGGTCGATCTAGTTCAATACCATGAAATCTATAACTTTTTTTAAGAAAGGATCACAAATATGTGTTAGCATAAAATGACTACATTGTTTAAGAAACAATTAAATCGCTTCATCGTATATTGGAGACAATTATAAGGCTCGAATCTACACGAGTATCTCATGAGCTAACTATATGTTTCAACAGACAATTCGACCAAAAAAAGATTTGAATTTGACGTTTTGTGATAAAGCGAGCAGAGTTGCTCCATTTCTAATATATGACTCATATTTCTACTATGTTAACGCTTTTGTTGATTCGTTAAATTCTAGTTGGTGGATTAGAAGTTGAAAAGGATATCCTATAACTTTCCTCCGAATGTAAAGAAATTTTGGCAAGTTTCTTATATCCGCAATGTACAATTACCATAGGATAGGTGGCGCTCAATTATGTGAATATATAAGATTCACTTATAAAATACAAATTGTTCCTATGATCTTCGCTCAGCTCTTTTTCTATTACTACTATCGAATCCTGGGTATGAAATTAAACTTGGAAATCATACCAATCATATAATGGGCACGGTTAGCTAATAGGTTCGAATTCAGACTACCCCTATTCAATACTTACGACATATTATCACCACCTCCTCCCACACAACTCACACCACTTCGTCGTGGTCTCGGTTTACGCCTCCTTCGTCGACGACGCTCCGAGGAAGCTGTGCGAGGCTGTAGTACATGTTGACTTAACGATTTACGAAATTGCCCCCCTACATTTGAACCCATCGTCGAGGGGTCGTTGGCAGTTTGTGCGGCAGTTGTCGTTGTTATTGATGAGGCAGTTGCTAATGGGAGATGGGGTGGAGGCATTTGGCCGCTAGTAGCTAATCGTCGCCCCGTAGCCGAACTAGCCATGGCGGCGGCTACAACTTGACTTTCGCCAAAGCCACCAGCCGAGTTGTTGGTGTCGGAACCGGTGCCATGAGATTTTGAAGAACGTCCACCGCCGAAACTATGATTAACCTTGCGCCACATACGTTCCATGGGTGCGAACTATCGGAGCTTAGAAGATTTAGCTTGCTTAAGAATTGGGGTTGTGGTTTGGAGTTTTGCTATCTAAGTGTTAGTTAACTTTGTTGCTGGTTAGAATTGCGATTTAAACATTTGAGGAACTATTCAATTTACATATTTCTAAGTTAAAACTTAAGGGATGTTCATAGTTATGCTTGGTGCCTTTATACAGGAAGAAAGTTCAATATCCTTGGATTGCATATGCACGGGGAATATTGCATTCATTTGCACATGGTATAGAAGTTGCTGTATAGATCCTTTAGCAACATTTGTGCTCACCCTGCAGTATTTGCTAGTTTATATTTCGTTTCTAGGTTTTCGTTTCTTTTGATTTTGTTTAATTAGACGATTTCATTCCCCGCCCGTGGTTTGCCTTCTGAAAAGTTTGAGGCCATCGATTTCGGCTGGCGTTTTTGTGTTTTTAACAGGATCTTCAGGAGCTGTAAGGGTAAGACTCTCTTCTCCAACATTTTCCGTATTGTAGTATGGCAGTTATTGTTGTAGTAATTTCTTCAAATGCTGTTCTTTGTTAGAATTGTGAGGCTTGTGAACATTTCTATTGGTGCGAATGGAAGTCCTTTGGCTTTCTGCTGGCACTACATTATCACGCTTACTTTAACATTGAAGTGATTCATAAAACGCGAAAGACGGAAACCTAAACGAGACTTTTGAATCCTTGATGCCTTATCGACACAGTGCACTTGCAGCGACAGCAACGACGACGACTAATCGCTCACACTTACACACTTTCCCATTTGCATTTGGCCCAAGCACACACATGCACAAGACAGAGTCTTCACATGCACACAGACACATACATGTGTGCATAAATTCCTTGAAAAACGACTTAACTAAAGAAGTCGAATTCCACTTGAGGCTGAAGTGATGCAGCTTTCTGCTACTGCTGCTGCTGATAGTGACTGGTTGGCTGATTGGCTGACTGGCTGACTGGCTGGTTGGCTGGCTGGCTGACTCACTTACGTGAGTTACGCTGTTAGTGTGTGGGCGAGTGTAGCTGTTTCGCCCCTGAGGCCCGTGGGAAAACTACCCTACCACACTTGACTTTATCTTTTACAATGGAAGGTAGAATTTCGCCTAAAGAAACATCGACTGACTCTGCCAACTTGGGCACAGAACTCCGTTAAACTTGCAACAGCCTCACAAGCTCCTAGTACGCTTCACTCCGCGATATGGATATGTGGATGTGGATCATAAGGAGGCAAAGGATGCGGTGTCCTGGTGCAGAGCGTTTTACGAAAATCCAGTCCTGTGCCTTTGTGCTATTATGCTTTGTTATATATACAACAATTGGTCCAAAGGAATTTGAACAATATCAAGTATCAAAATTTCAACATTGCCACCCGCACCACCCCCCGGTTGAGTATACACAGGCAGTGAATGAAAAATTTTCTTTCCATCGTTCTCACTCAATTACTCTATGCAGTTTTCTTCACTTTACACTTATTATTTCTTTAAATATTCTGCATTTTATTATAATTTTCTTTCGTTTAGTTGCACATTTCATTTACTTCTCATTTATTCTGTTTTTTAGGGACAATTTTCAAAATTTCTTCACGTTTTGCACCAGCGAAAAAAAGAATTTCAGGATTCGAAAAATTTGTCTACATATGCACGTTGCTCACAGTCGGTAGCAAGAACCTTCTGAAAAACCCCCCACAATACAATCACCGTTCTCGCTATCACGTAAGGAATATCAATTCGAATCTATCCTTATGCTCTCGCAAAGCTTTTGTGCTCAAACGAAAATATAACAACTCTCCGAAAGTCATACTGCACCACCTGTCAGATGACTAATATGTCAAATATTTCGCTACACATAAACAAGGCGGCATTTACAAAAGCAGAAACCACGTCCTGCAAATGAATTTATTGCGAATCGGTCATATGCTCTTCACGTCGTGCTCTTTGCGCAAAATCTTAGCTAACAGCTGTGAGGTGGAGGCTCTCACAGATTGTTTGGCTCTCAATGTCTCTCCGTATTATTTTGACAATAGCTCCTTATTAGTCGAATAGCTTTCATAATTTTCGGCAATTTCGAAATAAAAACCCTGGCGTTAAAATGTTTGCTTTAATTTCGAGGTAAACCTTTCGTTTTAAAAGCGTCACCTTATGGAAGCGTCACCTCCATTAAGATAAAACAAAAATATATAAATAGGAAAAAATGGTTAAATTTGAAAAAGAATTTAAAAAAATTTACGTTTAAGAAATTACATTGGGTTATTCCATATCTTAAGAGCATTCATGAAAATATGAGCTAAAGTAACGTGAAATTATTTACTTTGCATAACGGAGGGACAGCTCTGTGAAATGACCTTTTAACTAAAATAAATGTTCAGCGCACCCTATAAAAGATTAGAAAATAGTTTAGGATGGACAAAAAACTTAAACCCAAGGGTTAAACTGAGATCTTGGCGAAATTTTTCACATATTTTAACAACTCTGTCCGATGTAGTCCGAAATAAATTGAAAATCAAGCCAAAATGTTACATTGAATATTTTTTGTGATTATTTGTCTTCAGTGAATCTTGACATGGATTGCATTAAAGGGTTAAAGGACTCTTTTCACTCTTGTGTTATAAAGTGCACTAAAATGGATTGCTAGAATAATAAAATGTTCTATATTTTCATAAGTTCTTTTGGTTCATTCCCTAAACATTTTTTTTTTAAAGTACACTGTGGCGCACCAATTGCACTACAATAAGAAATTCAAATAACTTTTTTTTAGTCAGTGTATTTCATTTATTTCTTTTTATTGTATGGAATATTTTATTTTCTATAACTGACCTCCAAGCTCATTCACGCATATGAGTGATCAATTATTGTTTTATTGGACTGCTTCAATTCAGTCAAACTCCTTGGTTTCGCTTTGTAAACGTCTAGCTTGACATAACCCCATAAAAAAGTCTGGCGCAGGCAGGTCAGATGACCTTGAGGGTCAGCGGAAAATAGAGTTTCTGCATATTAATTTGTTTCGGAATTTGTTGCTCCATCTTGCTGGAACCAAATGTTGTTAAAACGGATGCTGTTGAAACTGTTTCAACATCTTCAAATAATGGTCCTCATTGACAGTTGACAATTGACAGTAGCACGATTCGTGTGTCACCCGGTATATATATAGTGCCTGGATCTTTGGATCCTTTTAAAATCAAGGCCAAGTAAACTGCTCTAAAATGGATAACTACAAATTCGCTTGCATCCCGTGGATGGGATATGAGAGAGCTTCTCACATTTAGTGAGCTTGCCCGCATTCATATTTTAGATTCAATAGCGAGCCCCACTGTTTACCGACGATTCCGAATGTCAGTTTAAAAATCGACTACTCGACGTATAGTCAGACACACCGACAAAGTAAAATTTGATGGTTGTATCGAGGTTCGAAACCACGACTGTCGTGTGAAAGGTCAAGGTCATTTTCTCTTTTTAAGAAGGAACGAAATGAATCTATGAGAAATTAATGGATACGAGAATATATGCAACAAAATTGTATTATGTTTCAAGTTAGGAATTTGCATTTTGTTGGACTTTTTGTACAAAAGATGATGAAGGATTTATGGCATTTGAAGTTGAAGAATTTTTGTTTTGTCCCTTGTCAAGAATCCATAACGACATTTACTGCGCAATAAATTTGTGAAACATTTTCTCTAGCTGATTATAGAGTTCACTTCACTTTTCTCGTAATTCTTAGGATAGGTATAGAAATAAATCTTCAAAATATGCAATAGAGTAAATATTTTAATAAATGATAAGATAGAACCTTTCTCTGATAACTATTAGTCGGTCTGTAATCCTACACGCTTGTAAGTCAATGAACAACTACAGCACCAATATCTAAGTAGTTAACCAATAGAAAGCAGACAACTGAACCATTATAAGCTGGTTGTTATGGACACTCACTATAACATGAAGAATTTTTAATTAGAAACTTGACATATGTATATAGAAGAATCATTATATAAAACAATCAGTTGAACTAACCCATGCATAGCTTCACCCAATGCAATTAAAATTTTGGAGGGTTTTACTTTATCTGTGTTTCACTTTCCATGTGAGTGCAACCCGTATTTAAAAACTGATCGTCCGGTTTTTCTGAAGTTGCGGTCAAAATATCCCCAAATTTTTGTGGGATGTATCATAAGGGTCGTGACAATGCAGCCAATAGCCGTTTTAGACCTATGTTTATCAAAGACTTAATCTGTGCAATTTGGCTATTGAAAGAACGATATGAATGCGCGAGTTAGAGTCCTCTTCGAACTGTATTTTTCCACAATCCAGTATTTCTAATCGCTTTTGCCATACTTTACTCCACATGATTTACTTTTGAAATTACGAGCAATACATATTTATTTTAAACCTCACTTTGTCGAAGAGAAACATGCGTGCGAGTAGCGTCGTGTATTGTATTTAATATTAGAAAACATCAAGTTAAACACCAAATTAGAAAAATATCTCAAAAATAGAGCGTCCAATCACGAAAACGAATTAGACATGGTGGTATTTTTCACATGAATTAGTTTGAGCACCTTATCGTCTACTATCCCATCTAAACATGTACTTACTGTTCATAAATTCTTAACCAAATCTGAAACATTCCAAGATTTTGATGGCTTCTTTCACTGTTTACTATTTCTATACTAATATAGGAAGCTATGAAATGCATATCTTTGCTCTTTGCAGCAAATTACTCCCTTTCTTATCTCTACTTATGATAAAAATAAAAAAAGAAATATGCTTGTCAATGTTAGCAGAAGCTTAAATATAAATAAAGAGCAAAAATATGAAAAATTTTTCTTTTAGCTTTATGAAATATTTATACGTTTATTTTTTGAACCGGAATTGAATCCTCACACAAATAGTTGACTACTACTCCTACACCACAGCCTGATGGAAGTGAACAATGTCCGGCTGATATCAACAAAAATATCACTAAAAATATTGCGATGCGGCAATGATATTTCTCAATATCTGGGTCATGTTTTCTATACACAAAGAGTCTAAGTAAAGATTTCTCAAGGTCTCAAGGTCTCTCTCTCTCTCTCTCTCTCTGTAAAGAGAGTGTAAATACCAAATTAAAAGTAAATAATTTGCAATCCATACATTACCCCTTTTAACGCTATCCCCCTAATCATGGCCCAAATGCTTGGATTTGTATTTTGTATGTAGATTTGTATTATATGGTAGAGTAGGTAACTTTATTATATTTATTATAATCCGAAATTACATTATATACAATAGAGCTTTTATAATTAAATATTGTTTCTTTTCGTTGATAAATACAATAATAATTAAATTAAATTAAATAAAAATACATTTAAATTAGAACAAATCGCAAAAAAAAAAACAAAGAGAATAGTATATCGCACATTTTATGAAGTAAAACTACGATTTAGTACGAAGCCGTAGTTCGACAAGTTAATCAGTTTGATAATAATGGTAAAGTATATTTAAAGTAGTAAACTAGCTATGTAAGTAGAATGCCAGCTCTAGGAGATTTCTTAACTTGATTACAAGATACTAATCAAAGATATTGATATCGTTTAATAGTTCAATTTTCGGTGCAATTTCGTTTGAATACTTTTTAAAATCACCCGGTCTGAGATTAGCCACTTTTAATTATGACTAAATTACAAAACGATTGTTTTCAGAGAGAATATCGAATTCAGAATAACCTTCGACTCCGTTATGTATTCGCAAACAAGAAAATAATACTAAACGTTCTTCCTTTTCCTCCTTATTAAGATGCCAGATCCATATTCTTTTTATCGATAATTAAAGTAACTCAGGCAAAACAACGAAATGTCTGTGCATTGTCTTGTCTTAGGCATTTTGCTGTATAAGATGTTCCCATTGGGCTATGAGACCCCTTGATGAGGGAGCTTCCTCAGGATCTAAATCGCACAGTTGAGCCAAGGACATAGCAGGTCGCATACCATTGCGAGAACTGTTTCTTTCATAATCGGGTATGGGGGAAACACTATAACATGGAAAAGGGAAATATTAGTACATCGTGAAAAGTGTTAAGGAGGAGATGAAGGAAATACCTCTGTGAATTGTTATGTTGGGTGTCACACATATCGCCTATGGATTTGGCGGCCCGTAATTTACCTGGTCCATAGCAATGTTCCACCTCAGAGTCTTCATCATCGGTTTCAAGCGTTCTGAAATTATAACAGAAAAAAACGGAAATTAAATCAGTAAATGGAACTCAAAAATACTAATTTTCATGAAATTTGCATTGCTGTTGATGCACCAACTTGAGATTAACTGCGCTGTCTCAACTGCAACCTAAGCTATCTCAGAAGCCAGTGTATAAATTTTCAATGTACTCTAAGTTGCTAGCTGTCAGCGCGGCTTAACTATTTATGTGATAAATTCCTTGAAGATCTTGAAAGATACTTCCATCCTCAAATCAATCATTAATCGTTTGGCAAATCTTTAAGAAAGTTACGTACCTGCTCAGTTTTCTAGTAAGTTATTGAATATTTCGAATATAATTCACGTACTTGTTAATTGTATCTACTGGTACGGTTTCCTAAGAATTTATGAGGCAAGTCATCCAATAACATACTTGGCACATATTCTAATCTTTTAGTATCTAAGACGTTACTCAGAAAGTTATCTTTCTATCCAAGATAAATTTCCCAAGAATGTCCTTCTTTCCAAAGAATCTAAAGGGTTTCTTAGTTTATTGGCCAGGAATTCACTCGGTATTTTTTTAGATCTTCACTTTGCTAATACACTTAGTAAATTCTCCTCGAAACGAATGGATATGCTCGATAAACTTTTATAAGTTCTCCTGCAATTTATTAAAGTCTCTAGTAATAAACTTCTGTGTCACTGATTGATTGTTCTAAAACATATTAAATTATTTTGGAACGTATCCATGAGATTTTCAGAAAATTTGTTACTTCCTGCAACTTGCTTCTACAAGAACATGCTAAGTTAATAATTGCACTCTTTAAGATTTTCAAAAACATGCCTGCCTTAAATTTCCCAGCAAATTGCCCCTTTAATTCTCCAGGCTTGTCTGTCCTAGAATTTATTCTTTAAGCATTCCATAGAGTTTCAAAATTTTTGTGTAGCATCGGATAAGAACTCACTTGATAAATCATAAGACACTCATTAATCGAACTCATTGCTCTTTATCCATTAAAATACACCGTGAAGTGTGAGGTGAGGGTAAGAGGAAAGAGTCGAGGACCGCAAATGTGGCTTCTGACTCTTTTAAGATGTGCTGTATGGCAGAGCTTATATGGCAAGAACTGGCTCCTGAATTGACACATGTTGTGGCTCACGAGTCGGCTCTTTAAGAAAGCAACAGTAAACCTGACGAAAGTGTTACTGACAGATTCTTTCGAATAATCCTCTTGAATCTTAATACGTTTCTCTACAAACAGTTGTATAGATTTAGAATGTCACAGTTTAAGTTTAATCGATACACAACCGACCAAAAAGAAGGCATACAAAGAAGCATCGTAATAATCATTTCTTGGGTTCCCGAAATCATTCCAATTTGGGTGAGACACAATGAACTTAACATGGGAAAGCAGCTCTATGCCGAATTATCGACTTCCTGAGTCAATGAAAATGTGATTTTATAATTATCATGTGATCAATTTTGGATTCAATTTTTGGCGTCAATGAAAGTTTGTCAGGTTTACAAAAATTGTTTAAAAAATGTTTACTCTAAAATTATTTCAATTTTTTTTTCAAGAAAAGATTAAGTTCCATGCAACTTACTTAGCAAGTTCATGAACCATGAAATAACGCAAATTTCCTCGGAAAAATTCTATAATTTGTCAAGAAGCTAACATATTTTGCATAACTTGAAGTTATCGCAAACTTTGTTCAAAAATCTGTCAAAAGTATTTGAACATCTTTCAGGAGTTTAATTTTACAAGCCAGTTTACATCCGATGAACTTGCAGAGTTAACAATGTTATCTCCTTACTTTTTAACTCCTTATTGGGAATTTAAAAATGGATATGTTGTTAGCTCTTAATGTCATTGATCCTTAATTTTATTTGCCAACTTACTCATTATCAATGGCATCCAAGAGATCCGAAGTAGATTGTCTTATTTTCCTGATCTTCTTTAACTCACTTTCACGCGACTTCAAATCCTGCAATTCCCGTTGAATTTTCACTTCTACTGGCACATAGCCCGGGCGTATGGGACGACCTTCGGAATCACGTTCAACAACAACAGGCGGCGAAAGGGTGACGGTGGGAATGAGAGTCGTGGGAGCGTGCAAAGCAAAATCAGGTTGCACCCCCCCTTTGTTTATCAATGCGGTGGCGGGTGTCGCTGGTGTATTAGGTGGCGTATTCATGACTAAGGAAGAATTTAGACCCAACATGTTGCTTGCGATTTTGCCATTTAAATAAATCTTGTTGGCCCCCAGAGGATTGTTGGTGTTGTTATTCAATTGTATTTTGCCACGAGAGGCAATGAAGCGCTGCATGACACCCTTGTGGGCCGGGCTCATGGTGAATTGTCGGGGAGCCTTTATGGCGCTGAGTAGAGGCGTCGATACGGTCCTAGTCATCAATTTCTGCTGTGGAGGTTCAGGCGTCATGTTGTAACAGTTGGGACCTATGTAACGATGCTCTTTCGATGCAATAGGTGTACTGGACGGATTGAGTTTACTGGCCTCATTTAGTTTCTTGATGTTGGCCGAAACTCCATTGACAGGACTGGAGGAAGCTGATATGCCTGAATCATCGGAATTATGATCTTCATCTTTGGCGCTGTTCACACTCAAAGCCAAAGAAGGCATGTTGGAGTTGCTGTCCTCGTTGACAACCATGGAAGTCACTACCGGCGGCACTGGACTTAACGACTGTAAACTGTCGTTGTGTTGGTCATCAAGACCATTCATCCCGCTTATATCACTATCGTTCATTGTTATGGTGGTAACCGAAGAGACGAGCTGACGATATTCCTGTTCCCGACGCTCGACTTCTTTAATTTCCTCCTGGATGCGTGTTAAAGGATCAACTTTCTGCAAAGAGGGGAGAAGGAACAACTAACTGATATTAGTTTCAACATACATGTGATATCGGTAAAGGCACTTTAAAGGCTTTGCAAGAACAAATGTTCGTTTAAGTTTCAAGTTTAAGCAAAACATCTGCTGTCACGGCTAATTCACCTAAGTGTTGAGGTAAATGGCTTTCAAATGGTCTACGCTCGTGTTTACATGTTCAATATTTTGTTAAAATAATTTATTGCATTTTCTCACTGTTGCTAAGCATATTTTGGTAAAAGTAAAAGTCCATTGTTTGCATATGTCCGTCTGGGATTTTTATGTCTTACATTAGCATTTGTCGAAAAAAACTAATGTTAGTCTCTGGTTTTATTTTCATTTTTTTTTTCTTATTTTTTCGCTGAACATTTGTGTAAACTTGCTGCAACCAAGACGTGGCTAACATTGGTGCAACTTAACTTGTTTCCACATGACATTCACATTCAATGTAGAGGCTGAAGCCGGCAATTTGGTCTTGCAATCATTGCTTGTGGCTGGAGTTAACGCGCCAAGCGAGTTTTTGCAGAAGTGATTACTTCAACTAATTTGAAATTAAGATTTAATTCAAATGTTTGCTTAACTGACAGATACACGATGTAACGTAATTAAATGTATTCCATTATGCGGGACTTGATAGAATTCAAAAATGCCAGATACTCCCAAATCGCTTAGTGATAATGACCATGAAGAGGCAAGATAAGTCCTCAATTTATTTAATGAGAATTGCAAATGCTAAAATTTTGGCAAATTGTTTCAGTCAAAACGTTTTTATGTCTTCCTTGCTCATCGTTGATCATGTTGTTTTAAATAGAATCCTGTGAAAGGGCTACATAGTTAGGTTAGGTTTTAAAAACATAACCTCACTTTATAACATGACTGAAGATTTTTAAGGATCTCCAGTTTTATATAAAAATCAATGACATTTAAGCTATCTGCTCTATATGCAAGATTATGATTTGATAACATTAATTTAGACACAAATACAAAATCATCAGGAATCCTTAGAGCAACACATACAAAGTAAGAACAATGTTGCCACTAAAATAAGACATATTGCGCCACAACATTTGCCAATCAGCAAAATCTAAAAAATGTCAATATATACATTCCTTCCTATATTCAAGATCCACTCTTTGCAGAGTCCAGGAGCCTTAACATGAGTCTCGCCGAGAAGGCCTTGCCCATGGTGCGCTTATCACACTGGGCATATTACAATGAGATTGCCAGCGACCTCCTGGGATAACCAACTGAACTTAACCGGTTTGGGAGCATGCTACCACAATTGTAAGCCCTTTCTTAAATTCAGGAAAAACCAAATTGATTATGTTAGTATGGAAAATAATCCCCATTGACGGAGGTTAGGCATATCTTACCACCTCTGCTACTCTATGGGTGTGTAGCACCCGGTTGCAATGCAACTCCACATTCGAGCACAAAGTCTCTACCAGTGATTTTGGTTTCAACCAGCAACCCACGTGATTCTTCCACTTGTAGTCCAACACCAAATGATCAGGCAGCAGCCTCGGTACTAGTCCAGGTCTCTGGTCAGACCCATCAGCTAACCTATTCCGAGTTTCGATACCTTGCGGTCCAGCGACTGGTGCCCCTGCAATAAGTAGCAGCTGGCGCCTATCAAGCTAAAAAAGGTTGTAGGATCAGCCCGATCCGAACAGTCTTGCAGCTGCTCAACCCTTAAGCCAGACTGCCTTGAAAAGGAAGTGGGTCTTCCTACAACTACGCCACAGTAAACGCTCTGGAAGCAAACTCCGTTACTCTGGCCAAAACGCACTGGATAGAGACCAGATTGCTGACTATCCAGCCATCACCTGATCTAATCACCGAAAACTAATGACATGGGTAAAAGGCAATTGGGTGAGTGGGATTCGAGGGATTTGTTTTCCAAACGCAGTTTTTTTTTTAATCAAAGATTCAATTTATACAAAACCAATTTTAAGGTAATTGCTTTTAGACAGTAATAAATCTAAGCTTATCATTTCAATTTTAACATAAACCCTTCAGTAATATCAAGTCAGTAAAGTACGGCTTCGAATGCAATCAGATAAATGCGCAAATGTTTCACATGATGCATAGTTTTCTGCTTCAATACAGTTTGCCTGTGACTATGACGTTTCCTAAGATATGAAATATTGTAAAACAAAACAATGCTAACCAATTAGAACTGATTGTCGAAATCGGCATTGGTTTTGATTTCGGACGAATGTCGATGATTTTAAACAACAAACAAATTCAGGAATATAATCGGACATTTGCAAAGAATAGAGTTATTTCATATACCAAATATTAATTGTATCTATATGACAACATCTACAATATTGCTGCACATTTGTATGTGGAAAGTTCTCACCAGAAACGAAAATCTGGTCAATAGTGACCCTTTTCAAATTGAGAGTTCAACCAAAGACCTTTCCTATTCAAAACCGTCTTAAGAAAATTAACGACCCTTCTTAACTTCCCCCAAACCGCTAGCAAAATATGAAAAGTCGGTTTTCTTGTATCCTATGCAATCGGACGAATAGGAAACTACGGCACATAAACAGAGAATTTCTGCACAGATCCTTGCTTCAGCACTTTTGAATATTGTCCTTCTGTTTCGTCGTCACTCGAGGTTAGATTAAAAAGTAATCAATGTAAGTAGAAAAATATAATACTACTACCTATTCCGCGTTTTTTGTTTGCATTCTCCATCGGGTGATTGCCGGTAAACATCCTACTATCCAAGTCACTATGTGCAATTTTGGAAGCTGCTGAAAGGGGACAACTTTTGCCTTTCTACAAAAATGAGTACAGGCTCATGATAATCAACCGAGCACATGGCGAGATGAAAATATGTCAATAGAATTAATTCATATAATGCAAAATCGCAGCTAAGATTATGTGCATTTGAAGAGACCTACAAATATCGAAGGACATCTATATGGGGTAATATACATATAATATAATTATATAAATCGTGAAGAGAACAAATTGAACAGATTGGGTATATCATTGTTTTATTCACCCATCCCAATCCCTTCAAATAAATGGAAAATACAATTTTGCATATGTAATTGTAATATTTCAGTCTAGATCATTTCTATAATCTTCTGACTCAGTTCAAATTATTGAAAAACAAAACGTTTTCAAATAATTCCTTGAGACTTTGACTTTGCCTACGCAATCTAATTTCAACATTCCGAGATTAATTTCCAAACTACAGCTCTGGAGGTCAAATTGTAACTGTTGAAGTGTTATTACCATCTGTAAGACTCTATTGTCTCACTCTCTCTCTCCCCACTCTCTCTCTCTCTCACTCTCCCTCTCTCTCTCTCTCACCCTATCTCTTTGCCCATCTGTCTGGTTGACTGCGATATGTTCGTGATTTCCTTTCTAACTCATGTGCACTAACACCACAGCATTAGCAAAGATGCATTACAGCATTTACATTACATTTGCATTGCCACAATGATGGGATGGAATTACGAATTGGATGGGACTCTGTAAGTTATTTATGCAAAACACCACAATTCTCACATCACAAATCGACAAACCGCAAATGAAAGCGCAAAACAATGCGAAGTTTTCGTGCACTGCAGCGTCATCCTCATGACGAAAGTTAACATGAACCACTACGACCATTATCGTAATAATCATCGTCTTGGAAGCTGTGGCATCATTATCTGTCTGCAGCAACGGGGCACACTGTATGTAGTTTTATTTTTATTTTTATATGTATTTAGTTCATAGCCATTATATCGTAAAATTCGATATGCAAACACATCATCATGCCAACCACCATCTCGATCATTTCCTTCAACATCAATACCCTCACCCACAATTCCCTGATCTTCCTCATTACATCAGTTCCCCTCCTTGCAAATACCACCATCACTTTCATCAGCATCGCCAATGCCATCAAGAAGTAACAATCAATTCATTTATTGCATATGTTGAAGCAGATAGAATCTGAAACCAATCATAGAAGAAAAAAAACTATTTATGTACCGCAGATGTTGGATGAGTCTTGAGTAAAAACTAAAACGAAGAATGGATAAGTCCAACAACAGTAATAAAATACCCAAAGAAAGGTCACGCATAAACAACAGGAGGAGAAATAACACCATCGTACAGATAATAAAAAGACAAAAAGAAGAAACGATACCATGGAAAAAGTTGCGCGATACCGTAAAAATAGTATCCAATGTTAGGATGTTAAGAGACAGTGCTTTAGCAACTTCGAAAAGGTCTTTGTATTTAAAAAAGGAGTCTTATACTTCCTTTTAAAGATAATATCTCTGCTTAGAGCTGTTTGTGTAGATAAGATTTGTGATGAGACATTTCTGCAAAAATGTAGTCTCTGGTGGAATACCTTTTCTGAGAAAATCATTTAATATAAGAACGGTATAAGGAAATATGTTTCCTTATAACTTTTGATACAGAAAAGATATCCAGAGAGATATTTTGATAAAGAAAGCAACTGTGATGAAGCTTATTCTGTGGCTAGAACTCTTCGCACGTTATTCTCTAAAAATTTTAGAAGTCACATGGTAACTTTGAAAAGAGCTGCAGTATGATCTGTTTCAACAAAGTAAATATCTTCTATGATTTCTTCGTATAGAAAACATCCGTGATCACATATTACAGTATGAAAAAAAATGTAGCTGAAACATTTTTGTAAAGAACTCTGTAGAGAGTGTGACAGTGTAAGATTACTATTTTACCTCCGTACAATTGGAATGCCGACTTGGCTCTAACCTTTTTCTTGCTCAACTTAAGTTTTTGGACTCTGTCAACATGTTAACAATCTGTTACACAAAAACGAAATTGTACACAAAACATTCGTCGTGCTTTCAGCTGAATATCAGAATATTAGGTATTTGTTCATGGTTACCCCTTTCAAGTAAAACTCTCCTCCTGTATTTCTGGCCATGGGTGTAAAATACAGCAAACACCAAATAAAACCTAACAAGCATAATGACTCTACAACGTACATACTCGTATGTAGAAATACTTTCTGTACACATTTATATATATGTTTTTAGCTTTCTGGGTCTTTTCGAATATACATTTCTTGCTTTTGCTTATCTTGGCCCCTCTTAGAATTCGAGTGAGTAGGTTCCCTGCTACACTAAAACCAGTTTTCGTTCCATTTGCAGCACGTGAAATAAACGGGCGGCAACCCAAAACCCTTTCCAGCACGATCAAATTGTTTCACCAAAAGCACCAACAGCCGCAACTGTAACAACAACAGCAACAACAATAAAAAATATCTCACCTGGGTGGGCGTAAGTCAGTACTGTTCCGATCTCATTCACTCTTTTAACGTGCAGCTGGTGATTATGTCCATAATTTGTGATACATTGAAAAAAATTATAACAGGCAGACGGACGGACGGACACACAGATGTGGTCTTATATTCGGATCTACTTAAGTATGTGAAAATTTGATATAAAGTCGAAATAAGTATTATGCATACGAAACTTCAACCATAACTTATGAGTAAGTAGCTGGCGATAATGATCATTAGATGGCATAATTAGATTGTTATAAAAAACAAAAGACAAGACACAAAGGGGTGGAACTGGTGGCGAGACAAAGGCGCAAGCGAGCTCAGTTGCTGCGAATGACGGTCTTCTTTTATATGAAAATCACTGGGTCTTTTGTTATTTAATAAAGACACATATTTTATAAGATGGGTACTGTAGACGGGATAGTTCGAAACTGCAATTAAGGTATGAACTCTTTTAAAGAGATCTAATTTCCCCGTGGCTAAATTTCAACAATAGTTTTACATAATCGAAAAAAGTTGAAATGAAACGTTTTTCATCTTTCATAATAGAAAGTGAAAACTTATAGCAGGGAATTGTTTCAATACGGGTTATTTGATAGATGAAAACTTTTATTCCTCGACCTTTTTACACTTGAAGAACTTACTAGAGGTCATTTCTATACGAAAATGTCTCACCAGAAGTTAGAAGAAAAGATGCAAAAAAGTCTAAACCAAGATCTTTTGTATGTGAAAAGACTTCAAATTCGGTTTTATATATGCAAAAAGTTCTGAACAGAAACAGAAAAATTTCTAACAGTGGTCTTTTCCAACGAAAAGTTCTCAGCAGAGATCTTTTCTATACTAAAAGATCTCTGCGGAGATCTTTTCCATACTAACAGTTCTCAGCCCAGATCTTATCCATACTAAAAGTTGTCAACAGAAACTTTTGTACATACGATATATGAAAAGTTCCCATTAGAGACCTTTCCATGTGAAAGGCTCTCAGCAGAGATATTTTCCATATTTCTCAGCAGAGATCTTTTCCATACTAAAACTTCTCAACAGAGATTTTTTTCATTCTAAAAGTTCTCAGCAGAGATCTTTTCCATACTAAAAGTTCTCAGCAGAGATCTTTTCCATACTAAAAGTTTTCAGCAGAGATCATTTTCATACTAAAAGTTCTCAGCGGAGATTTTTCCATACTAAAAGTTCTCAGCAGAGATCTTTTTCATACTAAGAGTTCTCAGTCGAGATCTTTTTCATACTAAAAGTCCTCATCAGAGATCTTTTCGATGCGCAAAGATTTTACCAGGGATCTTTGTCAATTTTTTTATTTTTATTTAAACTTCTTATATATTAAAGTTTTGATACTCGGTAACAACAAACATACAGAATGGATCGCTAGGTTAGGTCAGTCTCTGTTATCCACATCCGCATAATTTTGTGTCTTAAATTCCTTGATTGGTGCGAAAAAAAACAACTAAATGGGTTTATTTTGGACAGACAGCTGTTTTATAAAATCAATATTTAAATATATTTAATGGCTTACTTCGCAAATTTGGAGGAGTTTTCTCTTTACCTTGGAATATTAGGGAAATATTAGTAGTGGCAACAAACATAATATGAACAAAAAAGAGACTTAAGAATTAAACCAACTTAATTATTTAACCATTTTTGTCTTTTAGCGAGTAAGAACACTGAGGTGGGAGGAGACGAAGGAGGAAATTAGAACAATACTGTTTAGAATCGAGACAAAAATTGAAAAGTTACAACATGATCATGCTGTATAAATGAATTAATCAACTATTGAAGAGACACTTTTAGGCATACACATATTGCTAAATGAAGAAATAATAACGTAGTTTTGTTACTTGTATATAATAGAAAGGTAGACTTTGTACGCTAACAGATCTCCACCAAAAAAGCGACGCATATTGTTTGGCCCAAAAATAAATAGATTTCACAGCCAATTCTATAACGAACTTGAATTTTACAATGAGACACTTTGTATTTAATTTAATAAACTCACCAAAGTCCGATTAGAAGTACCTCTTTTGAGATATGAACTTAACTTCTTAGTAATTTTTGGGGAATTTACCTACAAAAACATCTTGAACTTTTTGTGTAGAACTTTGCTATAGTATACTATATGTTTTAATGAAATTTCTGATTACCTTAGCGTTCAATTTCCTCCACGCGGTAGGATTATGAACTTTCGATTATGCACTCGCAAATAATCAGTCAGACAAACTCATTCGATTCGCTTTAAGATTATTATAGCTGATAACGCAAGATTGAGATTTACAGCTTAATTTGCGAGGGACTGAAACATTCAACGAGCGCTTCTCCAACTAACATCAAATTCTCAACATTTCACGAATCGTGTTAATTTACAGAGAGTGCGGAAGCAAAATCTAGAGATGGCAAGAGAATCAGTCTTGAGACCAGGAAAAAGCAATAGACGAAATTGAACAAATACTAGTAAGGAAATATAAATAATTATCTTTTATGTGCCGGTATTCGGTCTTTCGAACATTTTCTTCAATTCATCACACCATATATGAAGCTTTTTGCTACAGGCGTATAAAATGAGGCAGCCAACTTGATTGTTTTATTCCGATGCCCTTGACCACTTCGATACCGGTATTAACTATGATGGATTTATCTAACTTGCGGAGAATTTTTCACTCGAAAATTCCCATACGTTTTTATCATTTTGTGTAGCAGGTAGGGTTAGTGTTGGTCACAGTTATATTTTTGTTCGCCGACAAATGTTTTGACATAAAATCGCTTGCTTAGTCCACAGTAGAATCTTTTGGCAGGCAATAATCTTCTCGCAATATTGATGACGCCGAAGAGGTAGATGAAAACATCCACCAACCCCAGGATTATAGCGATCAATGTTGTCGCAGAATCCCTAGCTTGTAGATTCATGTTCCATCGAAAGAAATAATTTTGTCGGGCCTCATTTACAATCAATTCCACTTTTGCTGACTCCTTCTCAATTTTTGAGAAGACCGCAGTAACATATTGCATACCGCCATAACTGTCAGCGTTCGCAAGTAACATTATCCTCTTCATAAGCACATTGGCCGCACTATAGACCATCGCTCTGCCTAATGATGCCTAAACAGTCCGGTAAGCTACCGGAACTACTGCCTAAACTCATTGCAATATCAGCTCCGGCAGCTCCGATATTTTGCGGCACAACGATGGATTTTCATGAAATTCATCCTGGACCCAACAACGACTACTACTTAATTCTGAAATTCAGCGAATCACGATGGTTCGGAATAGTGCTCCATCACCATTCAAGGTGAAGTTAGTTAAATAGGACTGTATTTGAATTGATCTATGCCGAAATTCATAAAGAGATATACCGTATAAGATCTGATTTTATTTATGATTTCTTTTTTCTTTTTTTTTTTGTTTTGTTTTTGAATAGTTTACGTACGTTTTGCTGAAATGATAATTCTTTAGGTTACTACTTAAATAGTGATAATAATCGTAAACGTCGCTAATACTTTGGACAAAGCTATTGTTATGTGAGAGCTCCCAAAACAATGCTGGCGATAAATTATAAAATTTTAATTTTAAAAGCTTATTTTCAAGAGATTTTCATAATAACCAAAAACTAAAAAGTTTTAATATAAAACATTAAACAGTTAAATATTTGGAAAAGTTCAAAAACAAAGTAATTTTAGTCTTCAATTTGTGTTTTCAATTCGATGCCATTTTGCCTAAAAGAAAGATGTTGGTTTCTATTGACTATTTTAAGCAAAGTTTAACATTAAATATATATTTTTTTGTCGATGACAGTAAGTGAATGATGAAAATCATTCTTTTACATTCCTTGTAAGCAATCTGTTAAAATGTTCTCCTTTCCACTCTTAAATTTGCGTATTAAGTTTTCCCATTGCCCTTCACCAAACATTTTAGTAGTAAAGGGTCGACTTGAACTTATAATCTGAAATATAATCTCAAATTTTCCCAGCCATCTATATTAGCATGATCTGACTTGTACCTAAAAAGAATTTGCCGTCATTTCTTTGTAACGTTTAAATACGTGATATTTTGCTCAAATCTATATATAGAAAAAAATACTGTTTTTGCTATTTTGATTTCATCTACTACAATTTCCGACAGATTGTACACGTTTTCTTGACTTTTTTGCTGGCGTTTGCGAAGACAGTAACCAAACTCAAAGCCGCACAACATTAAAGAAGCTTTAAAAATACAACATTTAGAACTTGATACGAATGGCAGAAGAGCATGAAGTCTGATTGTTTGGGGAGACTTGGAGTGTTATGTACATGAGATATTGGCTTTTGATTTGCATATACAGAAATTGAAGCGTGATGCTAATTGTTTTCATGTTACATGAACAGCAAAAGAAAGAATATGGGAAAACAACGGCAGCTGAGAGCAGCAAATGGTTAAGAAATCAACAAAACGCTTAGCATGATTTGCAAATTCAACGCCGTTGTTGAGAAGCAGTGGAAACCAAAAACAAACAAACAAACAAAAAATATGCCAACAAAAGATTTCTTTTCTGTTTTCGGGTCAGTGAGTATACAACAACCATCAGAAATATACGAGCATAAGGCATAAAAAACAGAAACTCGGTTATTTATAACCAAAACAATGAACTACAAAAGAAATCATTAAGATCTAGAATAGAAACATTTGTTAACAAAAAGATCCAAATTTTACATGCTTTGAAAGCAAACATCCGCCGACTCTTGTAAATTTGAAGATAATATTCCAATCTACTAAACAACAAAGCCATAGATTCTCGATCTCAAGTTTTCCACCATTTATTGCGGAGAAAAAACTATGTCAATTAGATGCCAACTGATTTCCGAGATATATTCGAAGCAGTAACACAAATGTGACATAATACCTAAACTATATAACAACTAAGCCAGCAATATCGAATTAACATGACAAAAACGCTTTTTGAGTTCATTTAGAGGTTTTACTAAACAAGCTGCGTAGACCACAAACGCCAGTCGTAACCTCAGAGTTTCATTGTACGCGGGTATTGTGTTGTGCTCGAGATTAGCTGAGGGGCGGTTTGGCTCAAATTGCTTTGCTGTCTGCTGTTTTGTGTGTTTTTGAACAAATAACTAAAAACAAAAAACCTTTTATTTGTTAAATGTATTACGTGTTGAAAATTGTTAATTAAATCTGAAAGCGATGCCCAGCGATTGAGCGCTACACTAATTGTTATGCTAAGCAAAGGGGAACCGGAGTTTGAAGTAAACACTGCCAACATGCGGCCTGAATACTCAGAGTTTCATAATTTCATAAATAGTTTATATATAATGCGAACCATAAAAATACAAAGCACTTTGGTATTAGATTGTAAGAAATTAATAACGTTTATGAGCGCCTAAGACGTAACTAAGCGCAAGATGAAGACTGTTGCTCGCTCGTGTCTTAAGTCTTTTGTTTTTGTTTAACAAACTAATTAGCAGCATCACCGATTACTTTCTTTTGAGTAAGTGGCAATTAGGTTTATTCTAAACCTAGAAAACCTGCGGCTCCATAACTCATGACCAAACGTACCGATATATAATGAAGTTGGACAAAATTGAGCATTTTTTAATATACACAAATTTTGTAGACAGTTGTAAGTTAATCGATGGAATCATACTAATGTAAAGATTCAATCAATAGGTACGTCTACCTTCAGCAAACGAGCAATTTGAAATTAAACTTTCAATTCGAATTACAAAAATTAACAAAACTTTTAACACTTGGGTATTATTAATGTTAAACCCTAAGAGTGACTGAGGTCACTCACATTAAATGCCAGAAATGAATGCAAATCACAATGATCTTTATAACGACAACTAGAACGCAATGTTTGTAATGTTATCTGTTTAGGCGGTGGGAAGAAACAGAACTGATTTCTAAGTTGACTGATAAACAATTTTAATTTTATCTGACCTGTATTCACCAGTTGGTCGTTAGCCTCCCAAAAGATTCTCCAATTGTTTATATTGTGTGCTACGAGAGCTGTTAAGAAAGTTTTTTGTAGTGCGCCTATTTTGAACCCAAATGCAGCAGGTCTGTCAATAAATTACTAACCCATTATGCGCTGTATTTGTTTTGTATTTAACAACCGCTGAAACCAGGCAATCTTTTGAATTACGATGAAAATTAAAATATGTAAATTCCACAGACTTTGTTAATGGCTCTTTGTATAGAAGTGATTGTATAAAAACTACCACCTAAACCAAACTTTCCGGCTCTTACTCCTCTTCCTTATTAATTTCATTGTTCAAAATTTGGTTAGTTGAATTTCGTCGAGTTTAAAACTGAGTGAGATATAAAGACATACGAGTTGTGTTAAAAAAAAAGGTGAATTTTCAAATTTCGCGCGAATGTAATTAGACTTTCGATTTTAATTTTTTTTTTCATGTTGGTACACTCGTCTCGAAGATATGTTGATGGTTTCATCCATATAGCATGTTTAGTTTGTTTGTGAGAGACATAAATAAGACAAGTGTTTTGTGTGTTCGGCGATTCGGGTTTTATCTCCTCAATGTCGCAAAACGCCGTCCTTTCATGGGTCTCTTCAATCTTGTGAACAGCAAAAAGTCGCAGGGGCCAAATCTGGCGAATACGGTGGCTGAGGCATGATGACGTTGTTGTTTTTGGCCAAATAACCCCTCACAAGCAAAGATGAGTCAGCAAAAGCCATGAATTTTTTTCCACATTTCCGCGCGTTTTTTTCGTATTGCTTCAAGCAAACGGCGCATAACTTCAAGATAATACTCCATATTTACTGTACGACGTTGTGGTAAGAACTCTTGATGCACTAATCGGTAATGGTAATCGAAGAAAACAGTGAGCAAAACCTTGACATTTGTTCGAACTTGGCGTGCTTTTTTTAGGTCTTGGCTCTCCTGGACTCTTCCAATGGGACGATTGGGTTTTGGTTTCGATTTTATAACCATATACCCATGATTCGTCGCCAGTTATGACCCTTTTCAGCAAATCTGGATAATCGCTGACGTCATTCAAAAATTTCTGAGCGATGCTCATGCGAAGTTGGTTTTGGTCAAAATTCAGCAATTTTGGAACGAACTTCGCTGCCACACGTTTCATGCCCAAAATTTCCGAAAAGATTGCATGGCATGAGCCAACCGATATGCCCACATCCTCAGCCACTTCTCTAATTGTGATTTAACGATTCTCCATAACAATTTTCTTCACTTTCTCAACATTTTCATCGGTTGTTGATATGCTAGGGCGTCCAGAGCGAGCGTCATCATTCGCATCTTCTCGACCTTCTGTGAAAAGCAAAGCATTTTTTTGACTGTCAACATTTCAAGGGTTTTTAGCACTTAATTCCATTTTTTTTACACAAAATTTGATGCAACTTCTCTGATGCACTTGTCTTATTTATACCTCTCACAAACAAACAAAGCATGTTATATGGATAAAACCGTCAACATACCTTTGAGACGAGTGTACCAACATAAAAAAAAAATAATAATCGAAAGTCGGATGTACGCAGCCCGCGAAATTTAAAAATTCACCCTATTTTTTGAACACACCTCGTATTATGTGGCTTACGAACATATCATGTGGCTCAATAGTTCCAACGTTTTGAGAGATGTCGGATATTAAAAAGTTACTGGTAACATGCTTGGCTTTTGTACCCTACTTACATATGGCAAACGTCCCAATTCGGAGCAACTTTTTCAGTTTGGTGTTTCTAAAACTATCTGATGGCATTTTATTCACTGATTGGGGAAATCTTGGTGTGATTCTGAACTCACTAAAACTAAAAATGTTAAATCGACCTTATTTCTTTGACTTTTTAGTTTCTTTTGCACCTGTGAACCGGAGATGCGAATATATTCTATAATTATCAAATTAGCCAAAGATTCGAAACAAACTCCCCAGCTCATATCAAATGAAATCTGACAACCTAGTAAAAAATTATATTGTAATAATTATCCTTAGCTTATAGTAAGGTTTACGGCCAGGACAAGGTAGTTTGTTATAGGACCACCTAATGCCAACTAGTCGTTAGTTAATTTTGCAGTCCTAGTCTTTGCCTTTTTTTCTTGGTTTGTTGTTCATAATTCTTTTGCAAGTTCCTCAAACACTTGGACACTAAATTATAAATTTCGTAATTTTTGGGTAGACTATGAATGGTTTTAATTATCTTCGGATTGTTAATATAGTAATATATAAAGTTAATTATATAAAACTTTAGTGTATTACTTGTTCATCCCAGATTTATCTGCCATTTCCGTAGAACTCCTTCGGTCTTAATCCTGATCAATAATTAATTAAAGATTGTGGAATACAAATGTTTTAGGTAATTACTTATTTGACAAATGGTCACTTCATAATCACTTCATAAATTATCATTAATTTAATCAGTTAATAGTTGTCTCAAAACAAACACAATTTGCCACGAAGACTCAAAAATACTCGAAAATAATTATCAAATTATCCAAAGATTTGACACAAATTTCCCACTAAAACGAAAATTAAATGATGGCCAAAGATAATTACAAAGGAATTAGCACATGAAACACCCAGACCAATAATAATTTCTAGCAAATGAAATTCTGCGCTTTAATGTGATTTTTTCACTGGCTTTAATTGTTTAGTTCCAACCCAAAAGCCGATAAATGACCACCATCACAGAAGCGAAAAATTAAGCGTTAAAGACATTTGTAGGTGAAGTTTAAAGAATCCATTAAAAGCTTTTTTCAAACGCTTTACTTTGTTTGCTTAGTGGGTTAGGTTAACTAATGTAGCAAGCGTTTTTTTTGTTCACTTTCTTCTATTTTCCTGTTATTGGCGTGACCTTAATGGTTTTAATCGATTGGCAAATATTTAAGAAACAAACAGAAATTACTAACCAACAGCGATAATTGTTTTACAGAAACGGCACGTTCCCTGTTACTTGTCTTGAGAGTTGAAACTATCAAAAAATCACGCTATGGGTTTATTATCTTATCTTGTATAGACAGAAATAGTATAAAACATAAAATAAAATACTATCAAACGACAATTACAATTATTGGCTAAATGACTCATATTGAGACTTTTGAGTAGAATTGCGTTTGTTGGAAATGCAAGAGAAAATATACTGCATTAAGAATCACTGCTACACTTACAAGGTAGGCTCTTTTTATATGCGCGCAGTGACAAATGTGGTAACTTCATGTATAACTTCAAAATGCTTTACTTCAAAAAATCCATGCGACATCTATCATTAAATATTTGTGTTATCTAATAAACTTTCGTTCATATTTAAGAAGTAACCTAACATAGTTTCATCACGCTCCATTAGACGACATTGGGCACTTCATGAAAAATATTTAAGAACCAATATTGACTTTTAATTAAGAATATTTGCGTATACTATTTGTTATATACTAGAAGAAACCATTGCAGATACGTAGATAATAACTTGGTAAAACTTCACCGTGATCTTTTAATTAGTACTAGAGCCTATACTCGGGCACAACATGTCATGCATTAGTTGTACTCTTGTACCGGCCAACACTGACTCATAGAAAACTAAATATCAACATTTCTCCGGAATCTATTACACGACATGATAACTTGTACAAAATATACTCTCCGTCGAATAATACTATTTTTAAGATTAATATTTTAATGTAGACTACAGTACATTAACTTTACTACAACGACTTATTTCGGGCGCCACCATTCTGCGTTCTACAATACTAAGAACCAATATCGACATATATATATTTACCTCAAGTAGTTTCATCGATGATCGTTCATCATGTTCTATAAGCACAGTAAGTTTATTTCTTTCAGAACGTAATCTTCCTTCATCTTCACAAATTTGGTTCAAAGACTTTCTAACCGTTTTCAGAGCCTTTTTCTTTCTTCGCTAAGTAAAGGTGGCTTCCATCTATTTTGACGGAATTTGATCTAGACTACACCCTTTCGCCTACTTCCCATACATTACTTAAAATAGTTACACGGCAGCGGTTATATTTGTTTTACAAAAATTCTCATATTTTTTATTTACGTATGGAAAATCATAATCACTGTTCCCTGTGATATACTTTAAATATATCGATCGATAAAACTCATCAATGATTCCTACCATGAAAGCCGGCGGTTCATACGCCTCCACATAGGTTTACCTTTTTGATAAAAATACAAAGATAACTCGCCCTTAACATGAGCAGAAATAAAATCACTTAAGAAATTTTGGTTAAAATTTGATAGTTAAAGGTGCTAATCAAGATTATTCACATAACGTTATTAGTCACACCACGGCAACCTTTGGCGAATTTCACACGAATTATTTAGAAATCACAGCAAACAAACACTGATTTTGAAGCATAGGTTTCTTGGACCAACTTTGGTCCATTAGTTGCACTATTCTGCAAACCTTTATAGAGACATAAAAAATGAACTGTCAGATTTTTTAGAAATCGGGTGAATGATTTGAGAGTCTATGCGGATTACGAAGACAGACGAACATGTCTATAGTTCTCAACATGTCATAGAATTTGGGTTTTGTTGCAATATACTAAAACGTAAGAGTCAAATTTTCACATCCTAAATGTAGTATAACGAATTATATCTGTAGAACATGGAAATTACGACGAAAGAAGTTATTTAAAATATTATCTTCTTCGAAGAAAGCTGTGCAAAGAGAAAATTTTAGTGCTTTAAATAAATGCACTTTTACTTAAATCCATTTGAAATCCGTTTGTAAAGTCTCCATTTTTTGTCGCAGAGTACTAAAGTTTTGTGTGAAAATTTAACTTATCCTTATAGTCGTACGAGTGGTATGCAGTCATTACGAAAACTGTCATTAGAGCCACTGAAATCGCAAATTACAGTATTTTATGCAATGGAACGTGGTTAAGCTAGTGTTCGGTATTTGTGGTAGTTTACCAAACTGCTTATAGGTGGCGTCCAAGTGTAATATTAATACGGCACGATCGAAATAGCGGGTTATAGGTGATTGAAATGCAGCAGTAAAGAAATTTCTGCTTCCTTTTCTGAAATTTATCTTGTAACCTCTTTCAACGAGCCACAAACTGATTTGGTTACTTTTTTTTCAACTATTTGCTTAGACAAATAGTTTCTTTTCGTTCACCCACAGTGGTGTGTGAACATTTCCCATTTGGTGAACGTCTCCTCCAGCCGATAATGAGTAACTCCTTTTGCATTGCACTCCTATTCCTAAACGGCAAATGCGCTTCTTCCAACCATCCATTCATCTGCACAAAAATCCAGCCCGACAACTCCTACTCTGATCATTAATTTAATAACAACGACAGCAACAATAACATCAAATAGTTGGCAACTGGACATGTAATTGTCATGTTGGCAAATGAAGCTATACGAGGAATAACTCCGATTATGGCTGACCACATTGCGGTTGAAGTTTAAATAAGCGTTAACGAAAACATTTGCGAAGGCCTTAAACTCTTTAGTCATAAATCTTCCGCATTTCGCAAGCCTATTATGTTGTATTATAACATACAAGAAAGAAAAAGCCTTTGTGGTGGCTTATCACCTATACCTGGGGAAAATTCTTGAGATCTCCGCTATAAACAACTCTTTAGACATTTAAAATCATCTATTAAAATTAGTTTTAATTAAGCTTTTGTTTTCAAATTGACAAATGTGGGAAAAAGCAATACCGAACGTTGGCTGCGAAATGTTGGCGAATAACTCAACGTTTAAACTGGAGCTCTACTATAATCTTATGGTTATAGCGCTGATTCGCTGAACATTTTTCTTTCTTTTTTTTTTGTCTTGCGAAGCCTCTGGAGGTTAATAAACTACAAATGCTTTATGTTAAGTACAAGTATAATCTTTAGTTTAAATTACATTATATGCGAATTCGCACTGTAGTAAATAACTGAACGTTTAGTCATTGGTGGCTGTTATACGCTTGGTATGCCTGCTTGCTGTGGGGATCTGAAGTTGAATCCGCTGCTTTACGGTCGAGCGTTTTTCTATAGCTATGGATGGCTAAAATTACAACAGATATGTACATGTAACACGCAACTAGAATTTTGAGATGTCATTTCAACTGGCAATCATTTGTTTTCTAAAAGCATCATCATCGTTGTCTTTGTCATTATGTTTACTACTAACATGACGGTCTTCAATCAGATCATCTTCATCGTGATCATAGTTGGCATGATCATTTCCAAAATAATGATCTACAATAAAATCTTCATAAATGTGATCATTGTCGGGATGACCAGGTTGAACATATTCCTCTATCACATGCACATCTTCAATGTGATCTTTATTAGCGTTGTCATCGTCAGCGCGATAATGTTAAACATCGTCAACATGATCATTTTCAATATGATCGTCTTTAACATGACCATATTTAGTACTACTACAGGGTTATCCATTTAGTGGTTTCAAAGTCGCCGGTCAGGCAAGGCGGTCAACTGTTAAATACTTGTCATCTGAAGTGTTATTTATTTAGTGAACATTTTCGCATTTGCGAATATGGAGCATTTAACGACCGTAGAACGATCAAAAATTATTAAAACTTACTACAAAAGTGGTGATTTAAACGTGGACACTTTTCGTGCAAGGAATTTGCAAGATTATAAAGAAATGCCGAAAATTTGCCTTCTGTTGGTGGAAGTGTGACAAATAATCCGAATTCCAGAGCGCAATGGCCGTATGATAATAGACTTTTTTTGGTCCGCACTTGAAGATTATGAACTGGACGATATACGGTTTAACAAGACAGTGCCACGAGCGACACAACACGACCGATTTTGGCTTTATTGCATGTGAAGTTTCCAGAAGCGTAATTTATGTTTTGGCGACGTCAATTGGCCAACAAGAGCATGTGATTTGACGCCGTTAGACTTCTTTTGTGGGGATACACAAAAGACTGCGTTTACGCGGATAATCATCAAAAGTTTGAACAGTTATCGCCGAAATACCTCCCGAAATGTGCGGAAAAGTAGTCAAAAACTATTTCAAAAGGATCCACTGTTGCAACCAATCCAAAGGCGGTCATTTAAACAACATTGTATTTTGTACACAATGGCTAGGTCTAAGCATTATAATGAAATAAACGTTCCATCGAAATCATAGTTTTATGTGTGTTTTATTTACCTTTACTTTTGAAGACGAAAAATGGACTACACGCAAAAATGTTTATTTCCATACAGTTACCAAGACTATTTTATTTTAAAAAAATATGTTTATATTGTATGGCGACAGATGTTTCATACTTAACAAAATAGTGTTATTTATCTTGTATTATCCTATTTTCATACATTATAGGGTGTAATGATCATAGCAGTTAAATGCATAGGCTATCGACGCCACCTATCGTTCATTAATTAACTGCATGCTATACTCAAACCCTTAGAAAATTAATAGAAACTTCCAATATTCCACAATTTTCGATTGTAGGATAACAGAGCTTATACTCAGCAAACAAACACATCGTCGATTTTTGCATATAAATATTTCTTTCTCATAATAAAGAAAGAAAACAAAAATATAATATTTCTCCCTAGAAAACTCACTATCCATTCCATGGTTGAGAGAGGGAAAGCTTCACTCTTTACAGAGTTTATATTCATATATTACCATTTTCTTATCTTTGCAGATTCGATGAGTGGCAATTCCTTTTAAAAACGAATCCGTACATTAATTAATAATAATTAATAATTGAAAGTTTCCACTTAGACTTTTAACATTAGAAGGAATTAAATTATGGCTCAAAGTAAGAAGCATAACCTTGAACATTGATCGGTTTATAGTGAAACTATTTTTACTGTAGGGTATCTTCATTATTATTGACTCATTTCTGTCGTTTTCCCCACAGTTAAAGTGCATCTTTGTATTCTTTATTCATTAACACTTATCTTCGTATTTCCTCTGCCTTCTCATCTTTTTAATTATTTATTGTAACAACTCAAGAAATCTCAAGATTGTGTTAGAATCTTGTAGAGGAAGTAAGGTAATGCTTGAAAAAGCATTCCACCTCCTATATACTCGTATATTTATTTACTTTCCAAAGAAGATAAGAAATTCTGAGAAAATACCAAGAATGTGGATGGAGGCAAACGTGGTAGTGGATACAAAAAATAATTAAGAAAATGTTTACTAAAACACATTGGAAACAAAAGAAAATAAGTCTAAACGTTGAAGCTATTGGCAACTGTTGTTTTATTTAATGACTACAACGGCAGTGAAATTCCGTTGATTTGGTCTTGAAATTGTCTAGATAACAACAGACGTGCAAACGTAAATGTTGAAAAATATCTAAAGTTCTGTCAAATTTACCAACAAACAAAACAGCCAAATTGAAAGGAAACATTTGTGTAAATACATTTAACTAAGGTTCATTAAATAAGAGAGGAAAACGAATTTTTGCTAAGGTGAAATGAAAGTTATTTGACGACTAATTGTGTATCTGGCCAGTTTTGTGTATAAAACTATACAGTTTCATTTTATACAGTTTCTATTCCATACAGTTTTTTTTTATCACGTTAGTTTTGTATACCGAAAACTGTTACGTTAGGATTAATACCTACTCAGAAGTTATATGGAAAATTGAGTGATCGGACACGGTTCTATTAAAATATTTTTCTGCTTCAATATTACTTTGCAAAGGCCGAATTTTATTTTCTATTACGAAGGTATGCCACAGGAACAGTTCGTCCGAATTCAATTAAATAGAGATAAATTCTTGTTAACAATACCACTTATTAACTGACAACTGACGATATTTCAATGCAGTATTATAAATGAAAGATAGGTGGCGCAGTATGAGCAGTATCGATTCCGTCGACATGTTATATATTATATTTATATGCTAATTTTGTTATCTATGTACACTTATAAATATTTAGCATACACAGAATTGTCATCATGACCCCTATATATGTATATGCTAAACATTTTATATTTATAACATTTTCCACATGTCAAAATGTCTAAATAGGTATTTGGCAAGGATATTTCAAATTTCGATCAAAAAGACAGTCATTTTGATACGAACAATGTCCGATATAATTTTGACATAAAATTCTTGGGTCTAGATATAAGATATCATCGTAGTCAAAATCCTCGCCGTAGTCTCTCGTTTGTTCTGACTACAGTTGAGGCGAGAGATATTAAGCTGGCAATTTCCGAGTCAATCCGGTATATAGAACCATCTGATATGAAATCTTACTGAGCATAGTCCTCAACTTATAGCTATAGCTAGCATACCAAATCGATCAATATACGGATAGTGAACAAGATAGTCCCTATACCTAAAACCGCGGAAGCACTCAAGCAAGTACGACTCTTGAGACGTTGACACTTTTCAGTCCAACATGATAACATAGATCAGTATCTTCTCCTCGCAGATAAGGCGCAGTACTAATCAAAATCGCCCACGTGAGAGCTCCATACTCGTGACCTAGAAGGCTTTCAATACCGTGGGCTACGCTATTTTGTTTCAGGTGCCGATTATTCCTCTTATAGAGGCTAAAGAGATGTATCTTTAACTGTCTGTGTGGTAGGTATCAGTAAGTGAAACGCAGAGGTAAACAGTCCACGCCGTCCAGAATTAAACAGGGGCTTCCATTATTCGGGATCGTCTCACCAATCCTGTTTAACTTCTACATTTCCGAAATCATTAATCTTTAACTGGCTTCAATTAAGTTATTTTTGCTGGCGGCTTTACGATATACTGCTTATCTGTGCAATTTTTTCACTGCACGAAATTGTAGTATGTCTCCATCTGACACATTTTCTACTGCACCTGGACCAAATAAGTTCGAAGGGAACAATGGAAGAAAGTAGAATTTAGCAGAGCCAATCAACCAAATCCAGCCAACAAGCCAGTCAGAGCCATTCAGTGTCCATACGTCACCATATGAAAAGCTAACCTCTCTGACATCGGAATCCGTATGAATTCTTTTGAACTCATTTCATATACGAGTGTTGCTTCATTTCAATCAGTGTCCATACAACACCTTTCGCCAAGTTAACCCCTATGACACCGGAATCCTTATGGATCTTTGTGACGTCATTCCACATATGTTGCTCCATTTCTGCAGCTGGAGCTAGGCGGGGAAGTTCAACCACAGAAGAAAGGTTGATTTGATTCCAGCTACTACAACAATAATAACAAATGAAATTCTTCTTATCCTCATAAGTTTTATTTAGGTTGCGAGAATTATAACGAAAATTGTTAGGTATCTGTGCGTTGCGTGTAGAGCAGTATACCGTTGACTTTTGTAAGTTCCAATTTTGTAAAATTAGTGATAGTTTTTTTTTATAAGATATCGTTCCATACAGTTTATGAGAATTGATAGCATGTCACTTTAATACGTATAATTTACGTATGACATGCTCGTACCGGCAAATGGTAACATATATGAAAGCAACATCTCTTAAAATTTTCTTACTTACTGTTAATATTGCACAGTTTTCACTGTTAACACCAGCGTGCCAATGTTGCGGTCATGCTAATATAGTTTCTGTAATATGAAATTTGTAAAATTTTTAGTATTTTATACTTTCTTTTCGTTAATTTGTGGGTTGTACTCGATTTTTTTGTTTTCTTCTCTGTAACTAAAAAGCATTAAATTTAATTATATTTTCGCCAAAAACATTAAGATGCTGTGTTGATAATTAAATGCGCATTTTTCTTGTACGATTTCGTCAGACCGCCCATAGTTGACATATTAATGCATTCATTCCTTCACACTTTTGTTTTGGAAAAAATGACGATAACCTTTTCTCCCTGGGAAACTTTCATTAAAACCAAATGCAATACTAATAATAAATTTCGGTTATTGCCTGGGCCATGACATTTCCGTAATCGTCTTATCTTCTTCAATGTTTTTGAAGTTCATTTACGAGAAGGCGGAAAAAAAGCTCAATGATGACAACATCTACTTTTGCTTTCATTTTAAAAACGAAAATAACGAAAAACTATACGGAGATGTTAAGAAAAATGCCAGAAAAATAAATAACAAATAAAATGTTTCGCTTTTGAGAAGATTTGCAAAAAAAAAAACACTTTTGCTTTATTGCCAAAATTCAATCATGTGTCAAAAACAATCATAACAATGGCAACCTCAAATGTAAGCAACAGTGGACTACATCATCATCACCACCGACGACTTTGGTTTCTTTGGTCGTTAACTTTAGATGTCTACCGTTAGACAAGCTCTCACCTTTTGTAATAGACAACAAACAACGTTAACAAAGCGGCAAAAAGAAAAACTAAATTGTAAAAGAAAAGCCAAGATGGGATGAACGGATGGTTGACAATTGTCATGTGAAGATAGTAACCACTGTAACAGACCTGTTACACACACAGTGTGTGTGATACTCATGTGTCATGTCAATGGCTATGACGCTGCCGCTGCCACTGCCGCTGCCGCTGCCGGTACCGATGATGATGATAGTGGTGTGTGGTACAGATAATGTGACTATCAGTTATTTGATTGGACAGAAATGCATTCATTATGATTTGCCTTTATAATTGTTAACTTTGAGAGAGCTGTGCGCGCATAGAGAAAATGCTAACAACGGTATTGTTTGCAAATTTGATTTGATAATAAATTAATAATGCCTTTATGCAGCAACTGAACCACATATTTCACTTTCTTTTTTAGATCTTTTTGTTTCTTTCCACAATTTGTAAGTACGTGCTTAGTTTTCTTTTTGTGGCAATTAATAGAGATGATTTTGTCAATTCGAATCTCGTAGAGAGAGAATCAATTAAACAAATTAAACAATTTGAATATTATATAATTTTTATAAGCTAAAGGTAACAGTAAAGCATTAATCGGAAAACATATTTGAACAGCTGATTGGATGACACGACGTATCTGACGTTCAAAACTGAATAAAGAAATACAAGTCTCTAAACATTTTTTCAAAGATTATTAAGAATGATGCAACTAAGAATATGCGATTTTAATTTGGAAACCGTTTTCCAAGAAAAGCAAAAAGCCACAGTCAGTAACAGAAAATATGATTAATATTAGAAATATTATATAACAAAAAAATATGAAAAGAACATTTTCAAAATATGAAAAAAAATCACATAAGGCATGCAAGAAAAATATTTTAGAAATCAATTGTCGTATAGGAAAAACTAATACTTATACTCACAAAACTGTGTACACAAACGGGGTTTTATATCCCCTTTGGATACCGTCGTAAATGGCGATTTTCCGTGTTCCTTCTTAATACGCCCTTATTTACCCATTATTGCATCGGTCGATAGGTTCCAATTTCAATGCATTTTATTAAATGATACCTATTCCAAAAACCTCGATAGTCTGATATGGGAGTTTCCTTTCTCGAAGAAATGAGTAGCTGTTTTATCAAAGAATTTTCAGAGCTTATTTTCAAAGAATAAAATCGTAATTTGCCAAAAATGAGGTATTTCGATTTCCCTCCTCCCATAATTGAGAATCACAAATATATTTTTAGGAAGAGCTTTCTTTATAAACCTTTTTATGTCGAATTCATAAAATATTTACCGCCATAAAATCAGCAATCTTTTTGTCTTGTGAAGTTGGCACTGGCCAAAAAGTGCGATTTCTTCGACATATTTATGGAGATAATATCGGAGAAAACTGCAGAGAACATAAATGACACAAATTTAACAAAAGCCACGTGCAGCCCTCGTGGTCTTCTCAAGCACTGAGAAGAAGTGACGCCATCTGTACGTTGAATAAGTTTTTGGCAATCAACTCGATGGTTGGCGAAAAGGAAGGTTGACAAAACTCCGCTAAAGGACAAGTTTTGTGAAACGCTTTAAAAACTCATTGCGACGAATTGAAATGAAGTACTTGATATTCTTCTCTACATCTGCCTATAATAGATTAACATTTCTATTGTAGTTGCTGTACAAGTAAGTAAGAAAATTGGTTCTAATTTCAAAGATATTCTAAAAACAACTTTTTGGAAATTTTGCTAAACAGAAATTTTTAACATTTATTATGGTGTACGAAAGAGTGTAAACCATATTAGCTTTTAGGAATTTTCAAAATTTCTCAAAAAAAATAATTTTTTTAAACGCATCCATTATATAACATATCGGTCAGTAAGCCCAAGAATTGATGAACAAAAAACTTTTCTTTTGTTAAATTTGGTTTTATCCATCAACACAGTCGCTGGGGCCCGATATGGAGAATACGACGGAAGGCGCAGCACCTTTAATTTAAATTCTTGGAAATTTTGCCATTGTAATCATCGGTTTGTAACACGATGCAGTCTTTTTTCCTCCGTCATTTGTGGATATTTTCTTCCTAGATTTTAAACGATCCATAAAAATTCCACTACTGCTCGCTTAAAATGGCAGACAAATGATTATTATCTATCAAATTCAGTACGTGGTATACAAAAAAGCAAACGTAGCATCCTGTAAACCAAATGATCAAGTGTCCCAAATGGTACGAGATTTTGACAGACGTCGTTTGAAATGGGCGAAAGAATATCCACTATTCATTACAGGTGACTTCTGTTTGTTTATTTCGCAAATTCATGACACTCTAAATAGGGCTTCTGACAAATCTAGCGCTTACAAAAGAAAATAACCCTAATGTTATGGTTAGGGGCTATGTAGAGTTTCGTAGCACGTTATTATTTAGCATAATACCCTCAGTAAAAAATAGGAGTACTATAAATCACTAATATAACTTCACAATCTAATAGCAATAATAGCGAATTCAATTAATCCATATTTAGATTTATTTGCGATTGATGTCCACATCACATATGCACAGTCTACTTATGAGTAGATGTGCTATATTAATACAAATGATGATTTAAATAACGTTGTGAAATTTTTCATTTGTATTTTAAGGAACTGTTGACAATAATCACACTAATAACTCTGCTCTGCTATATAGCTTATGTCATATACTCATTTACATAGCATTTACTCAATACATAACTCATTTTGTTATAAATCATCGGGGATAGTGATAATAAATTACTATTTCTCGGCCGAAATTTTAAGCTTCATTTTCTGCTGGCAGTTATAATAATGTTATCTTTACATTATATGTATGTACAGTATATTAATATGTCACACTTTTGTATAAGAAATTATTGGAGTTTATATAACTAAGTCGTTTCTTTGATATGCAAACATTCTCCCAAGTATACTAAAGGTATGAAAATGAGAAAATATTCTATATTTTTTGGATTAGTCAATTTGTAGTCATATTGTTTTGCTCATATAATCATATTTAAATTGAGTCACCTCTTTTGTACACCTGCAAGCTGGAAAGACAATATTCATTGATTAGGCCTCACCTGTTTGTTAACTCAGTCAGAACATACATACGTATTGGTAGTCGTATTTTCAATTATATCTCAATTCGTGAGTACTTGTCTACTTTGGCATATAGCAAATATCTCTTATCTTTGGTTTATTAATAATAGCAGGAAAATGGTAACAAGATAACAACAATTGCCAAGAGTGCAAAACAGAAATTGTAAAATTATTAATTAATATAGCGTGTCATTTTGACAGATAACGTTGAGGCCCATAAAAAAGTTCTGACATCAATTCACCCTCAAGCAGAAATTGATATTGAAATGTTATCTCTTAAAATGAGCAAAGATTTCAAACTCATTTCTCATTTATGTTTTGTTGATGTGGTATCAACAACAACAACATCTGAACGTTAACAGCGCAATGTTATTATTGCGTTTATGAATCACAACGTCAGGCAACCTCTGAAAGCATCTAGGAGAAGTAATGAAAATGTTAAAGCGTAAATTAGAAAATTATATCTCAATACAAATATAATAGACATGATTGCGACACCGTTTTCAGCCCATCTCGCTATCTTGAGATATTTGTCTGCCCTCCAGAACGCCGATAGTTTAAACATTGTACAATACGCGTGCATTAAGGCCCTCCCAAACATTTTTATCCAGTCCATCATAGATATATTCTAATTTTTGTCATCTAAGATCCTCTAAAGTTTATAATCAAAATTAACGGGAATATCTCACAGACACGACACCTCCATAAAAATCGATTTTTTCCACAAAGTGACACAACGCCTATAAAAATTCTGAATCATTTCGATTATTTGTGTTCGGGTTACAGTGGATTTCACTTTTTTGTATACGATGGTACAAATAACTTTGTTTGCTGGCTTAACTTTGATTTTGATGGGGAAAGTACCGCAAAAGGTCCAAAAAGGCTTTAAAAGTGTTACGACCACAACTCTCCATCGAAAACCGTTTTTCGATGACAATGCATTCACCATTTTTTGTATGAAAAAGTGTGCATGAGAATAATATTTTCCAACAATGGACGAAGAGTGTTAACAAACTACTGATTCAAAGAACTGTTAGGTACAGCTTAAATGCAATAAAAATGATTAAAAAAGTGTCCTTTCGCCAACGCAATGACCAGGGGCAAAAGCCGATGACTACTACTATTACAACATTGCCTGAATTGTAGTTTGAATTAGCGCCCGTCCGCCGCATTCTCCAGATCTATCCCCAGCAACATTGTTTGTTAATCTCACAGAGATGGTCCAGGGAAAAGATTTGCATTTTTGCATATTTCCAAACGTTTGTCAAATCCACCTATACGAAAGGAAATCGAAATTTTAGGGAAACATTGGGCTGATTATATTCATTTTGAAATGGACTCTGTTGATAAAAAAAAAAATGTTTTTTTCTTCCTCAATATCGGGACTTATTAACTGATATGGAATGATTTACGGATATTCCTTATTATATTGCACTTTTGTATCGTTTGAAGGATGAGGACAAGAAAAAAACATCCCCAATTGGCCAAGAAAAAGGCCAATGAGTTAAAGTTTGAATTGTCATCCCTGAATTGTCAGATCTGGCCTCCAGTGAATATTATCCATCTGTAAAGTGATCAACGATTACGTTACCAGTGACTTCTGTCAAACATATGTCAATAATGTTAATTGAACATTGATTTGTATCAGCTATCAGTTTTACAGTGTTCAAGTAATGTATCAGCTGCATCGCTGACAAAGGACATTACAAAGATTTAGTTATGATGCCATTTGAATGCTCATGAAGTTATCAATAATGTTGGTAACGATATGATATTGATATTTTGGCACGAGACTTGTTGGAAAAGTTTGAGTTTCTGAAGCCCATAGTTTTATAATCGGTATCAGGTATAGAAACTACCTATTGATATCTTTAGGATGTCATCTTCTTCTTATTAGGTGGCGACTGAAATAGACATATCTTATCTATTTTACACCGCCCGTAGAAAATAATTCTAAACGCTTCGATTTTCTGCGCATCTCCTCCAATTCGTTACACCAAGTTTCGATAGTACTTCAAAAGTCTAGTCTTTCCAACGGAGTTTTGGTCGCCCTCTTCTGCGCCGTCCATCGAGTTCTCTTGTCGAAAACTTTCCGTGCCGGAGCATTTGGGTCCATCCGCACAACATGACTCGACCATATTGATGTCATACAAATCGAAAAACTCTTCTGTTTGTGTTGAAAAGACCGCGTTTGTTGACCACCACCTTGTATAGATAAAGAACATATTCCCCTGGGAACATATTTCTATGCCTGAAGAGCAAATCAAAAGACTTTACTACAAATGTCAAATGAAAAGACTATCTGTATAACGTTTTCGTACAAAGGAAATAGTTGTGAACACTTTATACGAAAGTTATATTTATTATTTTCTTTCTATTATATTGTTTTCTTTTTGTTAAGTATTACTGTCCACTGACCGCCCTGATTAGCACTCGTATATACAGTTTGAATTTTAGCTTTTCGAGCTAAATATAGAACATTTTACTAACGAACGAACAACAAATTTATATAATAAAATTTATATATAGTAAAAAACAAAATGGAGTTGTAACAAGTCCCAATAAAAATGGGAAAATTCAACTGTATATCACCTGTTTGGCTGTTGGCGGTATTTGAAAATATTGCAAAAATCCCCCCTTGGCTGTTGTGGCTTTCGATCAAACAAAAACGCTAAATAATTTATTACAAATTCTTATCAAAAAACAATAGCGAAAAAAAGCACTCACTAGCAGATAAGATATCGATTTTAGATTTGGTTTTTTCTTTCTAACGGTCTCGAGCACATGATCGTAAATAATACAATCGGTAAGAAGAGTTATAGCAAATACTAAATTTCCAATGAAACTTGAATGCAACAGGTGAAAATGAATCAGGCTAATGAGTAATTTATGAAATGTTGTTGACCAACAATTATAAATAGCAACAACAACAAATTCAACCAAAATAGGTAATATTTCTTCGGGCAGGCAGACTGTGAATTCTAAGATATGGGTAAATCACAAAATGTAGTGATTAATAGATTGGCTAATGTTTCCAAATTGCACTTAAATCGGTTAGAAATCAGCTTTAATGTAGAAAGTATTCATTTATTAATGAACAGGGAGAATTTTGTAATTGCCACGCTTAGCCTATTTTATGTTTTAAACATAAATTTCCATAAAGCTTTATAATCATAAATCATATGTATAATCACTTATGTTAAGTAGACAGTCTAGTATAAGTAAATTATTTGAAAATGTACAAAAAATGTTAAAAGTTTTACTATTTTTGGTTAGCAGATGTTTAGCAAACAACTCAAATTTACTGACTTAATCCAAACTTGGCTTCTCAATGACGTGTCAATTACAAGTTCTATGACAATCATACAAGTTCTAGAAAGCCACCAACAAAAGCAAAGGATATTCTATCGATTATGCTTATTTTTATTTTCCATGCTCCTTGAAAATGACCCAGTTTTGATGTAACACAAACTGTTACACGAGAGCTTACCGAAATACTAGATAACTCAACATCGAAACTGACTGATCGGATAACGATTTTTTTCATCCGATAGGCCGATTTTCTTAAGGCAGTTTTCGGTTAACAAAATTTACAGACGATACTGGCCAACTGAAAGTCTTTGGTGAAAACAAGCACTTTCCTGTAACAAACAAAACTTTACACAGGGCGGGAGTCTACCATGTAAACTATACAATATAACATAACGTTCAATAAGCCCCCCGATTTAAGTTGCACTGCGTGTACTTTAAGTGGGGATGTTTTAGTTTTTCTGTATGATATGGAAAAATTAAGCAGTGTCTTCAGAAGTGTTATGGCGGCTCTTCTCCGTCATAAACAACGAGTTGTCAATGATTATTTGCTGTTTTTAAACGAGGTCGTACATGCGTAGATGCTAATGGACTTCCAAAAGAGGTTTTTACATACACTAAAAAACATAAACAAAATCCTAAAAATTATTCTTGGTAAGCCAGAAACGAATTTGTAAATATATACCTGACAATCTAAAAATTTAGGCATGAGTAAAACATATTCCAAGTGAGTATCGCAAGTGAGTCTACCAATATTGGGGCAAAAATATGTGCATATTATCGATTGAAATCGCTGTTTCGAATAGTTTGCGATTTTTCATTCAATCTGTTACAATTGAAGAAGCAGTGGTTCACCGCATTATACTTCTAGAAGGAATCGGCAACTAGCTGAGTAGAAACGATCTGGTAGAAACCGCGCAAAGCTGCCAGAAAGGGAAAGAAGTTATTGCCCCAAGAGAAGCAAAACAGGTATCAAGTCGATGATTAAGACGCCAACATTTCACGATTTGAAATTCAAATTTCTGCCCTATCGGTCATATTCTCCAAATCAAGCCCCAAGAGACTATTATCTATTCGTAGATATTAAAAGAATGCCACAGGAAAATTTTCGAGTTCCTAGTGGGAACTGAAGCGAATAGCGGAGGTCTTGACAAATCCTTCTATAAAAATTGCATCGAAATAATGGAGAAACGTTGGCTTGATTGCAAACATGTAAAGGAGACTATATTGATGAGTACAGTCCAATTTTGAGGTGATGGTGTTAGTATGAATAGTACGAATACAGCCACTTATATGTCGTAGAGCAGTAATCAGTTACTCTTATGCACTGATGAATACTTCGAGTGGTCTAGTAATCGATAACTCCATTAAAAGCTTCCCACGCTAATATCGAAAAATATAAAACTGTGGAGTTGCAGTCGATGTTGCTTAATTTTAAAGAAAATGCACAGACCTCTTTAGGAAAACTATAACAAGATTTCGATTTTTTCTTCTTTCCGGTAACATGCAATAATCTACTTTGCCCAATAGGCAACACATTAACTGGACATTCCAGCGTTTTATCTCATTGCCCTTAGCCCTCTCAACCTACACCTTCTATAGAAGATCTACGGGCTTAACAACAAATCCATATTTCTTAAAAATTCTCTGTCGAGAGTTATTAAGTTTCCCTTTTCACTTGTTTTTCTTATCACATTACATTGGACATAATCCGTTGTATTTTTAATCGCCGAATGTTGCAGCAACCAAAGTAAACCTTTGGATATGTTGCCACATTATTGTACTTAATCACAAGGTAAATGCATTAAGCAAAGATGATGAAACATGCCTGCCTTTTTTCACTTTTGTTACGCTGGTCATAAACTAATGACATTAAATATTAGCTGACGTGATGAAGGCGTGATGGTTTTCTTTAATACTCATAATCATAATAACTATAGTTTTTCTCAGCTTGACTATTAAGGCTGTAGGAAATATAGTTGGCTTTTGATAATGCTAAAAGTTTTTAGACATCATTGCGGATTGTTCGCTGTAGATTTCCGTTGCGCGATAGGAGGGGGCTGACGCACAAAAAAGGTGTTAATTATGTCTTACCTTTCAACAATTTAAAAATTGTTTTGTTTTCTAAGCATTTAGAAAATGGACGCATGTTTTTTTCATTTTCTTCCATCAGTTAACACCTTTAGTGCAAACACTTAGTCTTTAGTTTAATGATATGATCATCTAAACGCCCTTCACACACCGTTAAAAAGACTGGCAACTATAGTTTCAAATGTTTCTTCGAGTATATCTGTACAAGTATTTCCCAAAATGCAATTGAATTTAAGATGAATACAACTTCATTTAAAAGTTCATTAAGGCTAAGATTATGAGTGCGTTGAAACATAAGTGGCCACTGTCAAAATCTCTGATGATTTGAACAGCACATAATGATGCGAATTCAACTGATTCATCTTAATAACGTCTACAATTCTCATTATGACCAGCAACATTTCTCACTGGCAGTACTATATTTCCTATATTTTTATAAAAATATTTTATTTCCTATATTTTTTGTCTTCATATTCTTGTAATCGCTTTAGTTGCCTATTTGGCAAAAGTGTAACAAACAGATTTAGTTATGTTTATTAAATTTAATCAAACACATTTCCTACAATTAACATTTATGTGTAACGACAGAGAAATATGCCACATGTTACGCTACCAGCTAATAGTTATTAAAAAACGGGGCAAGAAAATGGAAAATTATTTGTAATTTAAAAAATAATGAAAAAAAAAAACAGTGGATTTATATCATCTAATGTAGGAAGCGAGCGAAATGGTTTAATTTTGTAATGTGAATTTATTGTAATTAAAATGCTCTGTTGAAAACCCCGATATGTTATGTGGAGATGAGGAGAGAGGGGAGAGAGTATTTATAATTATGAATTCTACTACCAAAACGTTACCGGTTATATCCATACCAGGCAAGAACTTAACGAGTTGGTATCAAAACAACGTAAAGCCTTCTTGTCAAACAAGTGCCATATTTCCAGCACAAAAATCAAAACATTCCCCGAAGATGTTATTTTAAAGAATAATTTCAAATACTTTGTCTAATAATTCGCTTTAAAATGTTCCGACTACATTCATTCATACGAGGTGTGTTCAAAAATTAAGGTGAATTTTCAAATTTCGCGAGCTACGTACGTACGACTTTCGATTATTATTCTTTTTTCGAGACGAGTGTACCAAGTCTCGAGGATATTTCGACGGTTTTATCCACATAGCATGTTTAGTTTGTTTGTGAGAGGCATAAATAAGACAAGTGTTTTGCATGTTCGGCAATATTCTGCTTTCGAAAAAAAAATGGATCAAAGAAGTTGCATTAAATTTTGTGTAAAAATTGGAATTAAGTGCTCAAAAACGCTTCAAATGTTGACAGTGGCATACGGTGAAAGTACTCTGAGTCAAAAAAATTTTCACAAGCAGTACAAGCTTTTCACAGAAGGTCGACAAGATGTGAATGATGATGCTCGCTCTGGACGCCCCAGCATATCAACAACCGATGAAAATGTTGAGAAAGTGAAGAAAATTATTACGGAGAATCGTTGAATCACAATTAAAGAAGTTGCTAAGGATGTCGGCACATCGGTTGGCTCATGCCATGCTATCTTTTCGGAAATCTTGGGCATGAAGCGTGTGCCAGCTGAATTTTGAACAAAACCAACTTCGCATGAGCATCGCTCAGAAATTTTTGAATGACGTCAACGATGATCCAGATTTGCTGAAAAAGGTCATAACTGGTGACGAATCATGGGTATATGGTTATTCGATGTCATAACCAAAGCCCAATCACCCCAATGGAAGAGTCCAGGAGAACCAAGACCAAAAAACCACACCAAGTTCGAACAAATGCCAAGGTTTTGCTCACTGTTTTCTTCGATTAACAAAAACAACACCGTTATCTTGCCTCAACCACCACATTCCCAGATTGGCCCCCTGCGACTTTTTCCTGTTCCCAAGATTGAAGAGATTCATGAAAGGACGGCGTTTTGCGACGATTGAAGGGATAACATACCAAAAAGTGCATATCAGAACTGTGTATTATATCTGAGATTGATTACTTTAAAGGAGATAAAATAGAAATTGATGAATAAATAAATATTTGTTGAGAAAAATGAAAATTCACCCCACTTTTTGAACACACCTAGTATATAGAGCAGCTGATGAATGTTGCTACCAAAATGTAACTTGAAGCTGTTGGAGGAGTTTTACTTTGTAGAACTGTTATGTCATAATTGCAGGGAAATATAAGAACATTTCATCTTAGTCCACCTTGCGCAATTATTGCAAACAGGAAGTTTAACAAATATATCCAAGAAATTCACATCACTTAAAGTAAGTAACAATATCGCAAATGCACCCTACATGAATCAATTATTTTAAAAAGTTTTTAAACAACTTAATAAATACGAAAATATTGTTCAGCTACTTGAAAGGCTCAAAAGTTGTACTAAAGATAGCTGTCTGTACTAACTATCGAAGTGGGAAAACAAAGTATTAACAACTAACTGTGTTAAACAATGACTCCGTAATATTTTTAAAATGATATGGAATTGTGAAAAATAGCACTAAACAGTTTTTGTGACATCGGAGCTCACCAACAAAACTGAACAGATTGCGATCAAATTCGGCCATTACTAATTTATCAATCATTCATTACAATATATTGAAACATACTAATCTAAGATCTTATACGAGCCCAAAAATTCATTTATAATTCACTATACTTTGTACAGGCGCAAATTTGGGCAGACATATTTTTGGATAGGCGCTATATTATATTATTATTACAATTATTTTGGTCTATATAAAAACATAAGTCCATATGGTTCAATTTACACAACATTGGCACATAAGCCAATCGAAGCATGTATGCAAATATAGTTGATTTCCAATAGAAGCTACACATTGTGATAGCGACAGAGACAGAGCTTGGACGATTCACATGTTTGACGGCCGTTGCTAAACATGAATCCGTTTAGACCATTTTCAAGAAGGTTCTCCATCATCCATGGGAAGCAATCTATTTCAAATTAAAAATATATGCAAATACTCGTATAACCGAATTCCGCTGACAATGCAATGGTAAATTCAAACACAAATAATCTTAAAATGTGGCTATATATTGAAGTTTAGACATCAGGCTTGCATTATCCGGGGGACCACATCAAAACATACGATATGGCCCATTGTCTAGTGTTGCCCATTTAAAAGGCAATCTGTAAGGTGCATCATAAAGCATGACGTTTTCAACGATTCTCTTCTTCGAAATGTTTTCACATGCGACCAATTTTTTATAGAAACTAAATTAAAACTTGGAATGATCTTCTACGGTTTTCAAAAACAGCATGTCGGTCGCTTCGCTTCTGTCGTTGGTCTTAAGGATCATCCATATTTCACACCACTCATATTCCGAAATCGATTATAATACGACTGATGGTGGAATTGAGACAAGTTTGGGTGCTGGTTTCCCTCGTATACAGTTATTACGTGAGAATTTGTGCCGGCTAGAACATTCATTCATGGCGGTTGCCGCGTAACTTGACAGTCGCTTAAAGAAAGTCTTTTATTAATTGAGAAATAAATGATGAAAAAATCTAAAAACGTCTGTTTGATACAACAAGCAACAAATCATAAATCCATGTGCATAAAACCGAAACTATATGTAAATCTACAGTATGGGCTTTCAAGATGAGCGAAATCCTACAAAATTTTTTCACGCACATAGTATTTCGAGAGGCAGAAGGTTATCTGCTTCCTCCCAAAAACCATGTGACCGTGTGATTACAACAATGTGGGAGCGTTAATTCGAAACCATACACGAACATTTCTTTGCCAAGATTCTGTGAATACATAGGGAATTTTCCTTAATCGGAAATGGTTTATTATTTATTACAACAATTCGAGTTCTCATAGACTGGCTCAATCGAGTAGAGTTCTAAGTACTTGAAATATCGGTGAAATATGGATGGATCAACGGCAGTACAACTCCAATTTGATGTTCCTCTTTCGGCGATTGAAGGGAGCGGTTGATACGATTAAAACAAGTTGAAAAAGTGTTTCGAAAGTTGGTTCTATGGTACAAAATTTACATTCAAAAACAGTGGTCTGAAATCCAATAAAACCCCCTCGCTGCTAAATAATTATTTTTAAAAGCTCTTTTTACTGCTTCAGTTGAATTTACCTTAAGAGAAAACTTGAAATACACAAATCACGAATAACTCCTGAAGTGATGGGATGCTCCCGGTTTTAAACTCTTACCATGTTTACTTTTCACACCAAATTATATTGACTGAAATATCCTATTAGATTTTTATGCACTTAACAGTTTCATAAAAAAAAAATTTTAATGCATTTTTCATTTTTTCCAATTTTTTTCTTTACTGCTAAACTTTACTTGTTCAGCAATATGCTTAAATTGCACTTGAACTTGAGTTATTTGTATATATTTTCAGTGTTTCTTTAGTCGCTTTTTTGCCGCCAATTAAAAAAAATTCACCGGAAAAACATTGAATGTAAGCAGGTTTTGTATTGAAATTTTGTTTTCAGGCTACCTGTTGTTGTAAGCCCGCTCGCCGTTAGTCACAGATGTTGGTTGTTTGCTGGTTAATTTTGCTGGGTTTCAATGTAAATTTAAGCTCAATCGTTGTTTTTGATTTCAATAAGAAAATTGTTTATACTTTCTAAATTATAGTAACATTTTCTTCTGGCTAAACAAAAGCTAAGCTTCAAGAGAAAAAAGCGCGATAATAATCTTACAATAACGATACAGCAACAACAACAACAGTAACAACTGTAACATCATTGCTTTACTGCTATGTTATGGGTTAGCTAACACGTCTTTGACTTTTCGAGTTTCAGCTCTAGAATGTGGATCAATCGAAAGAAGAAGAAATCATCATGATAAATAAACTGTATAAATAAAATTAGCATTTGATTTTTTTTAACAGTTTAATGGCCTTTTCTTGAACATATTGAGGGCACATTCCTTGATAAAACATCTTATTAATCAAGGGTTTCTTTTGTCGTAACCAGAGGTTATAGAAACCATGGCTAACAAACGAAAGTCTGAGAGTATATTTGGGGTGTCTTCGGTTAACTGTTAAAATGTGTTACAGTTTCTATTTTTATATTTTCGGATTGTATATTTCGATTTGCATACGAATTTTGGAGGAGAAGATGAAATGAGCCACAAATGAAGTGAATGCATTCGATGCTTCGGACGGAAGTTTAACATTTTATTTTCATGGTTATTTTAAGCAAATCCAACATTAGCATTGGAATTTTATTCACATCTTTTCAACAGAATTCATCATTTTGTTCGTAATCATTATCATTTGTATAACTTTTGATAACACCTACCGTTAGATTCGGACATTTTGAGTGGTGATTAACATCGATTTAATGTCAGTTCACCGGTTCTGCGGTTCATTAATCTCCCTCGCCTGTCGTTTCAGGTTAAGCTGACGCACTTTAAGGTTGAGTGGGGAAGAAACTTGTGCCATGGAGAAGCAATTAACCGAAGATGTTTCAAGCTCAACAATGTTGAAAGTAGGAAATCCCACGAAACAAGAACTGACGTTTTAAGATGGACCAGTGATTTTGTTGTCAAGAATGTGAACCAAAGTTGTAGAAAAGCGATAATTATGTACCCTACCAACATGGAATCGCAAAGTAATTATTCATTGCAAATAATTGGTAATTATTCAACACGAATAATTGCTAACGAACCTTATTTAATTTGAAATTGTGATCATGAGGAAGTTTTAAACCAATTGCGGGAAACCAACAATTGCAACCGACTTATTTTACAATGCAAAAAAATTGTCAAAAGTTTTCAATAAAATAATGATTTCTGAATCCAGCTTGTAAAACAAGGGTTTTAAGAAAAAAAATAGGAAAATAATGTTTAACATTTAATCATTTATTTACGCTAAATATAATAACAATATTTGATATTAACGTAATTATAGAGACACGTAATTGGTTTTCAGAAAATAGATTAGAATAACCTTTCACGTTTGACTAATTGCCAATAAACTTATTTAACATCGACAAAACAAAATTTAAAGCTAACAGTTTCCACAAATATTTTATCCCTCTGATACATTTAGGATTTTTTTTCAATTACAAGTGATTCTAACTCACGGTAATGAGAGTTGTGTTTCAAATTTTGATATAAACAAATATAAATAAATATCCGAAACTAGTCTTGCCGGCTTTCGAAATATTCTTTATACACTTTTGCATGCTTTTGAATCAATTTTCAAAGCATATTTTGGAATCCGAACGATGTAACTTCAAAACATGCGATTTAAAACTATCACTCGCCGAAATCAAATCTCGAAAAATGTTGAGCACGCAATTTATTTCTGATGTGAGGAAATATAAATATTTTAGTGCCCAAATAGAAGAATCGTCCAATTAAACACTTTGCAATGTTGGCATCAGCTGGAATTTTAGGGTCGCAAAAACGCAAAGAAATCCAAGCTGATTTTATGTCTTTGAAAGTACGTCTTATACCAGGTTTATAAGGATTATTAACCATGATAGGCATTCGCAAAAACGAATTCTGACACACAAAGTCTAAAATATGAAACCGTTTTATATGTAGATATTTTAAAATTTTAAAATTGAGTGAGGCTTAGGATACACATATTATATTACACATTATACGATTGAATGAGAAACCATAATATTCCATTCTACAAAATCATTCAAGTTCGAACTTCTTGTTCGTCCATTGTGACACGATGATTAGTGCACGCGACAATAATACCGGGTTATCAATTTTTCGGTTTTAGAAGTAAAGTTAAATAAAGCACACATAAAGCTATGATTTCCATAAAACTTTTAGTTGATTATAATGCTTGAACCTTGCCATTATGTACGAAATACAATGTTATTTCAATAACCGCCTTTAAATTGGTTGCAGCAGTGAATCCTCTTGAGGTTGTTTTCACACGTTTTTTGCGCCCATTTCGGGCGATATCTCGGCGATAACTGGACGAATGTTGGTTTTCAAATAATCCAACATTTGGGAATTATCCGCGTAAACAAGGTGTTTGACGTAGCCCCACAAATGAAGTTTAACGGCGTCAAACCGCACGACCTTGGTGGCCATTAACGTCGCTAAAACGTGAAATTATGCTTTCTGGAAACTTCTCATCTAATAAAGCCAAAATAGGTCGTGTTGTGTGGCTCGTGGCACTGTCTTGTTGAAATCTCATATCGTCTAGTTCATAATCGAACAACCGAACAACGCGTAACGTATAGTTAAAACTTACTACAAAAGTAGTGATTCAAACGTGGGCACTTTTCGTGCATTAGTCAGTTATCATCACTTTGGCCATAGCGCTCTGAATTAAAATTTGGATTATCCGCCACACTTTTATAATAGAAGCGATATTTTCGGCAGAACGTACATTGTGATGACGCACAGGAATGACCACATCTGTAACGCTTCCAGTCTCTACAAATTTCTTTATAATCTTGCCAATTCCTTGCAGTAGGTCGATTATGACGACCATAATCACCTAGTAATGCACGAAAAATGCCCACATTTGAATCACCACTTTTGTAGTAAGTTTTAACTATACGTTATGCGTTCTTCGCTTGTTAAAAGAACCATTTTCGTAAATGACAAAATTTTTACTAAATAAATAACACTTCAGATGACAGGTATTTTACAGCTGGCAACCTTGCCAGACCGGCGGTTTTGAGACGACTAAATGGATAACTCTCTATATTACACAGTTTCCATAGAGTTTCTCTTCTAGGCCAGTCATCTCGGAAGAGATGATGGTCAGACAGTTTGGATGTTAAAAAAAAAAAATTTGAGAGGCGCTATTCTCGCTATCTTTTCTTAAAATCGTAACATAAAATGTTACCTTCTTGTTCCATATTTTCTCTACTTTACAAACTACTGGTTCTACCTTCCATTGTAGCTTATAGGCATAAAAATCTATTTTGTTACCTATTGTATAGCTAACTAAACTTGCTTTTTCCACTACACTTCCACATTCCACCAAACAACTTCTTAAGCTCATGTTGATTTGTAGAAAATTGAATTTGTTCAGCTCCTTCTTGTTGCTAACAAATGAAAGGGAAATTTTTATTATCATTTTGTTTGCATATTTGAACGCTCATACATAATAACCAACTACTACCGGCTAACATTTGACCAAAATGCGGTTTGTGGCGACTGTTGTTACTTTTTCTTATAACAGCGTATAGTTAGTGTTCACACATATGATTAACCGGTTCTTTAAACCGGGCACTCACTTACGCCTGGGCCACACTCCAATGCCCGCACGCTTAGAGTCGTGTGAATGTCTTTTTGCGCGCTGTACGAGCTTGAATTGTAGTTTCTGGTAGACTAGCGAACTTAGATTTTTCTTCAAAAGCGAATAGCAGTTATCACATTCCGGTACTGACTTACGGCCAATAAGCCATGTGCTTACTATTACTACTTGTGCTATCAATTGTAACTGGTTAATGCTGCAGAGGTGGAATAAATGCAAAAGCACAAAAAAAGAAAAAGTCTAGAGAAATTTTTCATCACTTTGACTAAGACTCTCACAGTTAGACAGGCAGACAAGATGCTGAAGATGCTGCAGCAAAAGTTGAGTGATGTTGTTATCTTTTAAACATGGTCAATAGAGAATTTTGCTTATACATATAATAAAACTGTTGCTGTGCTACATTGTTTGGTTTTAAAATAAATTAAAAGAAGCACTTGGCTAAGACTCACTTTCAATACAAGAAACAACTTCTCGTCCAACCCATGAAAAAAACATTACTTTCCTGGAGGAACCTTCACGAAAGTTCAGTTTTGTTTCGATTTTCAAACCGTAAATTAACTTAAAAGTACATTAGAAATTTGTTTCTGATTTAGAAACAATCATTTACTTTGATTTGTTTCTCAATTAAAACGAGACTATAAGACTGCATTGATCCGGTTTTTCTAGCAACAAATAATGAAACAGATATTTTGATTCGATAACCTGAAACGAAGGCACAGCTGTGTACAATTTTTTCACTCTGAATCAGAAATGAAACCCAACGTAATTTCGTTCTTAGGTTTCAAATGATTTGTTATCTGAATTTACGACAGCAGGTTATCCGAAATTTTCACTGGTATTTAAAAAATTTATCTGTTTTTTTGAACTAAAATATTTCGTTAGAAATAGAAACGAAAAGTTTTATAAGCTAAAAACCTGTTTCCATAAAACGAATCACTCAGTTCGTTCGTAAAACAAACGAACAGCTATTTGTTGTCATTTTCATAAATGCAATAAATTGTCTTCTTGACGAGCATTTATTTTTATTGAGCAGAGTTACATACAGTTTCACTTTTGCCTTGTTTTATAAAAAAAATGCTGAAAAAAAATTTATACAAGCAGCTTTTTTGAAAACGATTTATAAAACCTCTATTCCCAATACTCACAGGCGATTCATTCGTGTACCGAAACGGGAAAACGGACTGTAAATCAGAATCGAAATTGTTTCTAATTTCATAGCGCAATTTTCTAACTTCAGATCACCGACTTCCGCATAAATTAAATATCACAAATATTTTGCTTTCATGCAATAAAAAATTAAAATATGCGAATCTAAAAATAAATTCAAAATGTGGCACCAAAGTTACGTTGTGAATTTACTTGTGAATAGCAAAAGAATTTATCAAAGTCAAAAAAAGTCATCTGCCATTTCTTAAAATATATTCTGCTAAGCTCGATGAATATTTAAGCCAAACCAATATCCGTGTTATGGATAGAATTCGTTTCTGTCTGTATGTTCCATATGCGCCACCTTAAAGATCATCTTACCGCGATGAAACTGTGAGAAGCAGTTGTTTGTTACACATTAGTGATAGTTTCTAAGGCAGTGCAACAATTACACAACATTTGCTATATGACTTGAAATACAAACGATTTTCACCATAATAACTCTTAATATTCGATGTACATTTCTTCTGAAGCCAATGTCAAAAAAAGCAATACCAATCCAAATTTTTTTTTTCCAGAGTCAAAAAATACAGACACTAAACAGTTAATGGGTGATTTGGCAAGCGCTGGTTTATCAGCAGAGACGAGTAGCATCCCATAGCCCAAAAAAATAGCCTAGATTCGATAATACGCACGATTTAGGTGTCCAACTTACTGATAGCAAATCACGAATTATGATAATAAAATCAATATTTTGTATGCTCTGTTCGGGAATAAGTCTTTTCATGTTGAAATGACAATGTTAACTTCACATGTTTGGCTTTGACACATTACACGAATCACAAGGAAACTGATAAATATTCTATACTGAAAATTGAGCCATCATTTGTATGTACTTGGCAAACATTCTTCTTTAACACCCATCCCAAAAGTTGGCACGAACTCGTGATTTTGGAATTCGAGGAAAAGTTAACAACGTCTTAGAAATTACGTAAACCAGATAACATCTTTCTGGTAAATTTTGAATCGTTTCGTCGCTTCAGTAGACGATTAAGGCAAACAATTTCTGTAATACTTGCAAAAAGGGAGAAAACACTGACTTTCGTGCATAAGAAAAGGCTGTCAATTTGGATAATGTTCGAAGCAAGTCTGCATTAGCGTTTACAACTGTGGATGAATGAATTTATACAAGGTTGTACATCCGCTTATTAGGTACTTCATTTGAGACAAGTAAACAACGTTCCCATATGGCATGAGGACCGATCGACGAGTAAAAGTGTAGAAGCAAAAGTAATTGGGAAAAATGCCACTTACATGTTTGGTTTAACGTTTGCCAAATGTATACTATAACGCAGCCCTGTGGCAACTCCAAAACTGCATTTGGAGATATTTTGGTCTAATCCAGCAAATATCAAAACAATGTTTGGAGACGTTTTAAATAATGCGACTGATATTCTTCCCCAATTCATTACCCTGAAGAAAACATGGCTCCATTATTACGTACCCGAAGTGAAAGGACAGAAAGCTATGGACTTTATTGGATATACTCGTACATGAGAGCAGCAATTTCTTGGAATACACGTGATATAAATAACACATACCAATAACTTTTTATGGAAGCAATAGTCAAATTACTACGCTGCCTTAATAGACGGCTTTGATAATATTTTAAAAACAAAATTTAATCATTTGATCCAGAAGAAGGAGCTCTTCCATCAAGGTAATGGAAGATTTCAAACGTTATCGTAACCGTGGGCAACATTCAAAGAATTTTACCACGAATTACTCACTCTTCCAGAATTTCCGCCGTAATATTTTCTTTTTCTAATTAAAAAAAAAAAAATATATATATATATATATGTACTCGTATATATATTTGCAAGCCAAGAGATACGGGGGTTATTTTGACAAGTTGGACAAATCAATTTTTTCGAACAGCTTGATAAGGTGAAAGAACAGTTGCGTAGCAGATATAGATTTTGACTGACAAAAACGACAAACGAGATAATGAAGAAAGAGAAAGGAGATTTACCATCGGAAAGCAGCTAATTAATGGACAATACAGGTGCTTATATTGACAAGTTGCACAAGTCGTTTCAAACGGCCAACTTGATAAAAGTCTGACAAATGGTGGATCGAAATAAGAGAAAGAGAAAACGACTAAACCAAAAAATGTGCCTCACAAACAACTTATTGATCTGGCCTCATACAAGCAGCCTTGTATTTTTCGTCTTTACGTGAAGGTTCAGAAATTGATTAATAAATTCTATGATGTTATCGATGAATAAGTCATATACATTACAGCGATGGGCATGTAAGATGTCTCACTGCTTTAAAGCTTGCATATTCAACATTGAAAAATGTCAGTTAAAGCGGTAGCCAGATCATAAGATTAGATCTAATGAATCGAGGAGAAAATATTCGAACGAAGAAGTCCTCTTCTAGTCTCTCGTGTTGAAAACAATTCGGACTAAAGATGAGCTAACCGCTAAGTCTGTTACACATGAAGAAGGCAGTGTTGCCATTGCCAAAAACATAACTCACATCATATGATAAACGATATGTTACGAAAAAAAAAAATAAAATTTGTGCAAAATTGTCCATTCTTTTTCAATTCTTTTACCAAATATGCGAACTGTACACATTTTAACTGATCCGGGGATCAATATAATGTTATACATATACCTATATATAAATTTGACGACCACCTGAGCTGCTCACAGTAGAAATTGACAGCAATTGTGTGGTCGATTCAATGGCCGTATTTCTCTTCATAATCCAATGATTTAATAACAAAAACTATTATTAATGATTGCATATCATATGAATACTAAGTCCACACGAGCTTCCAAACATTTAACTTTTAGCTATTTTGAAAAACTCAACAAATGAGTGCCCTAACTGGGAGTCGATCCGAAAATTGTTTAAATTACTCTTCCATGATCCGTAGCTCTTTAGAGATCGGATAGCTTTTAGTAAACATGGAAATTTTGCTTATCACCATCTTTGATTTCACATTTGATTTTTGCAAATTTTTCTTAAATGGAAATTTATGATTAGTCACAGTAAGCAAACGGCGGTACATTCCCAGATTTCCTCTGCTAATTTGCGATTTGCGTTCTTTTATTCATTACACTGCACAGAAGCAATTCTTTGCGAATGCTGGCACTGAGGCATATTTCCTATAATAAAATTAACCCAATTATGACAATAATTAGTTTTTCTTTCTCTCTTGTCGAAGTCGTAACTATTTCGTTTCTTCAATTGTTTCCAACTTCCATTCCGAATAAGCATTTTCTGCCAAAAAATTACGATTTATTTTATAACATTTCTTTTGTTGTAATTATATCATCATTATTTTATGCTGTATTTTATTGTGTGTTCGTTTATTATTTGTTAATCATCAAATTTTTACAAAATTTTCTCATTCGATCATTTTAGTTAAGCCAGCACGAAACTACCGACCAATCGGCCAGTCAGCCAAACTGCTCATCATTCCATACTTCTCTCTAAGCGGCTGCGTGCTGCGCTTGTTTACCGTTGGCTTCCGGTTTCATTTGATAACTGAACGCTCCAAGTCTTCTGCGCATGCGTCTTGGCCATGGCGGCAGTATCTGCTCAACCGTGAGGAGAGAATCTCTAACGATTTTCCACTAAGTGGTACCAGCTTTTTTCACTTTTCTTCACAACAGGTCGACCAACCAGCAGTTTATTTCAACCGAAAGGTGATGAGTGCGGCAAAGGCACCCTTTTTTGTGATATCAACAACTTTTCTTTCGAACAATCACAACTTTGTGTTGGAATTTTGTATTCATCTTTTTTAATAAAAATGCAAAACAAAAAAGAAAAAGTTGTTTTCTTCTGTAACAGTGAAATGTTTTTATTTTGGTCATTCGATGGGTCATAATCTGGGCTTAAATTAATTTTTACATTTCTCTGTATCTCTTTGGAAAAAGGGAAGCAGAAACACACAAAAAAAATAACCCAGAGTTGTAAATACGATACATACAATTTTTTTGAGGCTTCATAATAACCATGACCCACAAACCAAATGAAAAATTCTTAAGATGATTAATCATTCAAAATGTTTGCTGGAGATTTACGGTGAATCCTCACAACGAAACGATACGATTAACTTCATGTCTGTCATTAAGCGAAAGGTAAATTTGGGTTCTTTGCAAGCGGCCGGGATTCGAATTCTTAAGATGCTGCTGATTGGGTTAAGAATTAACGGTCGTGTTAAAATGGAACGCAGATTTAATTGTCATAATTAAGGTTGGTGTTATTAGTAAAAAAAAATAATTAAAAGACATTTTAGTAAACTCTGTTACTGTGTATGGGAATTAGGTTTTAAAGAAGTGCCTCGCAGTTGTGAGTGTTATCCATTTCTGAGATACAAAAGGTTTTTTTTTACCAAAATTGAAAATTGTATGACACGTATCCATACTTATAGAATCTTTTGAAGGGAAAACATCGTTTGTGAATGATCGTTATCATACCAAAGGCGAATCATGCTGGATTGAATGACCCCCCGTTTATATTACAATTTGAAATGAGTTTATACGTGGTCGTGTATACATTAAGTGGCATTACCGTCCACTTGAATCGGTTACGTAATGGAATTTGATAAGTATTTTTGTATTATTTTTGGATTAGGCATTTCTCAACCATATTCAATATGTGTGCATGTACCACCACATCAAAACTCTATGGTGCGCCTGTAACACCATACATTTCATTTGGATAAGGTTAAGTGTTGATTATTTAAAACAGCCCTGTCTGTACTGAACACCGAGATCAAGTCAGCATTTGCCCTTTTGATCTATGTGTAGTTTCTGTCTGCACTGAGCTGGCCTTGGGACACTTCCATTATTATTTAAGAGATGTACAGCCCCGGTAAACTCTACGCTAATTCAAATTGATTTTCTATATATTCGACGGGTTAAGGCCATTCTCAATTTAATGGTATACAAAATTTCAATATTTTAGGCAAACCTAATTCGGTAAAAGATGGCTTATACGAGACAGTGCAACTGTCAGGAGATATTAGAGTCCACTTGAAATGGGTGTCCTAAACTCATTACCACAGCTGTTTACATTCGAATAATTAGTTAGCGATATAGTATCTCCATTTTTCTCTAGTTTAATGTTAGAGAACTGTTCACACAATAAACTTTAGAAACTAATAAAGATTTGACAGAAATTGTTACTATACTTGAGATCACACCAACATTTTGACATTTCATAGAATTACAACCAGCCTGAAAGATGCTGACAACACTTTGCATTGTCATAGAAAGCAGGAATTCCCAGTTGGGCTCTCTAACCGTTGTTCACCTGAGAATAGTCAGAACTATTCAAGATTTTTAACCTTCGGTGTTCAGTAAAGACAGACAAAAATCTTATTGAGCATTCTAAACTGAACGAGGTTTTGCACAGGACAATCGCCTATCATACAATCTCTTCTAGATACATAACCAGTACCATCTGTAGTAAGAGTCATTATCACTTACGTATGCTGATGACTGCAGACAGCGAAATGTTAATGTGGCCTTCTCAAGCATTGAAAACTAGTTAGTAAAAGTTGTTAGTTTTGATTAAGAAAGAGTGTACGTTATTGGTACACCGCATGAACTTTGACAAATATACTTCTGTCATACTGGATGATTTTATCTACATCTACTCCACCGTCAACGCAACTAATGACGTCACCCTGAATTAGGAAGGGTATTGGACCCATCGTCGCTTACCGAGAGTTTCGTATGGATTATAGGCTGCTACCGACATCGACATGGCCAAGCGCGTCAAAAAATATTGCGGATAAACCAAATCACCCCGTAAAAAAGTCTTCGAGAATGATATCGACCTCACCGGAAAGACCAAGTTTTGGAGACCCAATATAATCTTGGTACGATGGATTGAAAATAAAAAGCAGGAAATACCTATTATTGCTGTCATTGAAGAAGTGCAGTAGTCAAATTTTAACTTCTCAGATATCGGCATGGGGAAACGTTATTACAAATTCTGTGAATTTAAGAAGCAAATATGGATTCTTTATTCAAATGACACCAACTCTTTTTCTGTAATTCTTCTCCACGACTTCGCCTCATTATAGCCATCATCTGTGACAATATGCATGAGACCATTTAAAGTGAAATTTTATTCCATTATTCTCTCCTCCTCCTTCTGGTACTTTAGAATTTGTGGAGATAGCAACAAATAACAAAAGAATAACTTCAAAAGGCTGTTTTTGCCTCTTCTGCTTTTTCCAACCTGCTGCCATTAAAACAGAAAAGAAGAAAACTAAATTATACTTAATGATACAATATCTATGCTGAGAAGCAATTGAAGCCAAAAATAAGTGGCTTAAATACGAGGTTCACATCTTACCATGCGTGCAATCGTTGGAATATAATAGAGCAGTGAAGCAGTGGCAAACAGATGGCAGCTCAAGTCAATAATTTGAATAAGATGTGTTACTGGCGAGAAGTGACAGTGGCACACAAAAGTTTAAGGCTGTATCAAATTGTTGATCATAGGTTGAGACTGCTATTCGAATCTAGTAAAAGTCCGTATGGCGGTTAGATACAGTCAAAAGTTTGGTAAACTGTTAGGGCTTACATCATTTAGAGAATTCGTTGCAATCCAGAATCTCTCTGTAGATTAACAAGTTCCAAACTTTTTAAAGAGGCTTGTTGGGCTTGTTATGGGTTTCGAAATTTATCATCCCAGTGGTTGTACTATTATACCAAAGACTCTTTTAAAGGCCGCTACTTTTGTTAAATCCCGCAAAACAAAATCTCCATAATTCTGGTAATTGATTCTCATTTCTCTTTTTTCCAAATGTTTCTTATAATGTTCACTACCTCTCTTCTCCACTGTGGCATTACGTGATATACAGGGTGGTGCACGAATCGTGCTACGGTGTAAGAGTTTTTTTTTTTACCCAGAACTGCACTGAAGACGTATCCGTCTTCAGTGACTCTCAAGGTCACCTGACCTGACTGCACCAGACTTTTTCTATGGGGTTATGTCAAGCATGAGGTGTACAAAACAAAACCAAGGAATTTTCTAATCAGGTGTCCTATATACGTGAAAGAGCATGGAGGTCATTTACGGTCTGTCATCTTTAAACCCAATTAGTTATATAGTATATAGAATTAAATTCTTCTTACAATAAAAAATAAATAAAATACATTGATTAAGAAAAAGTTTGAATTTCTTATTGTAGAGCAATTGGTGCGCCACCCTGTATGAGCGTATGATTTAAATATGAGCTCAACCTATATATTTTGTTAAAAGTTAACAAAAAAAAAGCAACACAACAAAATGAAACGAAACGTCAAGACCCTCTCTTGAGCGAACCAAACAAAAAAAGTGTAACAACACCTGTATTTAACAAACAAATAAACAGTTGCGGGATCGGAACACAAAAGAAACATTACACTTTTAGCTTTAACATTTTACAACAACGGCGAACGAAGCAAAAAAACATTAGTAACAATAGTAGCAAAACGTAAACCCCTACATGATATAGCTCAAAATCTAACCTTACACAAAGCCAAATGGACTAAAGTCATTAGAGCATGACTCTGGCGACCGCATGTAAATGGATGCAGCCAGGTAGATTTCCATGAAAAATATGAAATTTATAAACTAAACGTAAATTTAATTTAATTATAGTGATTAAAAAGGTAAGTAGACGAAAATTTATAGACTATAACAAGAATTGTTGTCTATTTAAGACATTCGGTTTAAATGGATTAAGGCAACATAAAAATATTGTACAGTAGCCTTGACAGGAATTCATAAAAAACAAATACTTTAAAATGAGTTTTACATACCGTGGTCGTAAGAAAACGACCGGCAACATTTTTATCGGTTAAAAATTAAAGCTTAAATTAGTATTTTGGAATTTAGATTAAGATAATGCCAAGTATTTAGTGTTTATTAATGGTTGGTTGAGTTTACACGACGTTGTACATCCATAATTGATGGAAAAAATCACTGAAACGACGGTCGGAAGTCATAAAAAGGTTTTTATCATTGATTCCAAAATCTACGGCAAATAAAATTCAAACCGTCTTATACAAACAAGAACATACTTGACGATAAACTTCATGTAAAATAAAAGTTCGATGGTAGTTGCCTCATCTCAGCGCCCCCCCGCAAGTCCTGAAACCACCTTGGCCATCACGTTCTGAAGCTTTGCGAAGATCCCTACTTTGGTAAACATCTCTTATTTGATTAATCCCCATATTTACCACTGCTTACCTTGAAACTCCACTACTGTAAAATTTAATGGTATTCCATTTTATACATTTTTATCCAAAATAACGATATTAAGCGAAATGTTATTATGGAGATAATAAGAGAAGTTTAAGACAACAAAAATGAAGTGTGAATTAAGAAACATTGACATGTGTTCTTTTACAATTACGATAATATTTAAATCACTGCACTTTCGAATACATGTAAAAACGTTTATGCAGAGACAAAAAGCTATTCTGGGATGTGGAATAGAAAATCTTAAATTAAGGATTTCTCCCAATCAGTCGAAATTTGTAGGGAACGAAATCTGAAAGAGCTTCCAAAAAGCTATCGCTGGCTATACGTTTCGTTTGCGGAGAATGCTCCACTTGGTCATAGTGGGACAAAATATATTTTCGTATTTGAGAATATATTTTCATATTTCTGTGTCCTTAAAATCTTCTGAAATATGGGAATAGTGGTTTCTAGTAGCACTTGCCAAGGGCTTTAATCTGGTATCGCCATAGTGTAACAAAATGCAGTTTTGGGATATGAAATAGTAAATCGTCGTAAACAGTCGAAACTTGTGGGCTATAAATTCTGAAAGGGCTTCCAAAAAGCTACCGAGAGAGAATGCTTCAATTGGTCATAGTGGGACAAAATATATTTTCGTATTTGAGAAAATATTTTCATATTTCTGTAAAGTGTTCTGCTGGGATGTGGAACAGAAAATCTGAAATCACGGATTTCTTGAAATCAATCGAAGCTTGGGATACAAATTATGAAAGTATTTCTAAGAGTTATTGCCGAGCATGCATTTTGTTAGTGGAGAATGCTCCACTTTGTCAAAATTGTCAAATATTTCTACATATAGTGATATTTTTATGCCATCTTTTTCGAAAACCCTGTTGTTGAATATATACAGGGTGGGCCATATGAGTATTGGCGATTTAATTCTTCAATTTCTCGGTAACGCGCGGCGCGGGGTGGCGGGGGGATATGTTGTTCGCTGCGCCGCTAGTCGCCATGGAGCCGTACACGGGAGTGCAGCGTGCATTTTGTGTCCGAGCGTATTACGAAAACAATAAATCAGTGATTACTGCACGACGTTTGTATCGGTTCGTGGTCGCCCAGTTTCTGCAAGATCAGCCGACATTGTGGAGCGTGTTCGTGTTTCAGTTCAGCGAAATCCGCAACAGTCAACACGTAAGAGAAGTCAGTCTTTGGATGTCAAAAGAACAACTTTACGACGAATTTTGAAACGTGATTTGCATTTGAAGGCTTATAAGATTCAGATAGTCCAAGAATTAAAACCCGATGATGCCAATAACCGACTTAACTTTGTCAATTTGATGCTAGAGCGGTTCAACAATTTCAACAACGTGATTTTTAGTGATGAGGCCAATTTTCACCTTAATGGCCATGTGAACAAGCAAAATTGTCGGTTCTGGTCCGAGACTAATCCCCGACGCTTGCATGAACGTCCACTTCACAACCCTAAGCTTGTCGTGTGGGCTGGGATAACGTCAACCGGTATTATTGGACCATACTTTTTTGAGGACGGAAGAGGGCATGCGATGACCGTTAGAGCGAACAATTATTGCAACATGCTAGCAGACTTTTTGGTGCCAGCTTTGCAAGAATTTCAAGGCAGTACCTCGAGGATGTGGTTGGATGGGATGAGACCACATGCCATACGGCTAGGGTATCCATAGAGCTGCTGAAAAATGTTTTTCCTGGAAAACTCATTTCGAAAAGAGGGGATATTGAATGGCCCCCACGTAGCCCCGATCTCTCTCCATGCGATTATTTTCTATGGGGCTACCTCAAATCGGTAGTCTACGAGAATAATCCGACCAATTTAGAGCAGTTGAAGAGGAACATTATTCAGGAAAGTACCAAAATACCGAGAACAACTTTTCAACGAGTTTTCCAAAATTTGCGACTTCGGTTCCAAGAGTGTCAAGCAGCCGAGGGAAGCCATTTGGACAACATTATTTTTAAGTCTTAAAAATGCTCATGCTTCGACTTTTTAAAAATACAAATATATTTTTTTTTATGTTTCGTAGTTTTTTTTTTAATTGAATATTTAAATCGCCAACACCCTTATGGCCCACCCTGTATTATGAGTTTGGATCTGAATGATATCAATGTTTCTGCATTTTATAGTGCACAGATCCATTATTATAAGTGTTTCTACCTATGTCCCAACCTGAAACACTTTAACACCTCGATAACAGAGGTGTGGTGGCCCAATGTGGTATGCTTCTTTGTTAGTTGAATACGAATTTTTCTTCATGCGCATAAAAGGATAATGCCTTTGAATTCCACAAGAGTTCATCTCTATATATATATAAAAATGAATCGTGGTTTGTTCCGATGCTTAAAACTCCAGAACGGCTGGACCGCTTTGCATAAATTTTTGTATATGCGTCTGGGTGGTGCCCGGGCTGGTTTAAATTTACAATTCGGTTCAATTGGACAAAGGGGCGTGGTACCTCCCATACAAACAAAAAATTAAAAATCAATTATTTCTGCTCCTATTTACGGTATTTGAACAAAATTTGGTGCGTAGGTTTGGTGTACATATCTTAAGTGCTACTGCAAATATGGGCGGTATTGGACAATGGGGCGTGGTACCTCCCATACAAACCATAAATTAAATATCCAACATTTCTGCTCCTGTTTACGGTATTTGAACAAAATTTGGTACATCGGTTTGGTGTACATATCTTATTTGCTGCTGCCAATATGGGCGGGATTGGACAATGGGGAGTGGTACCTCCTATGCAAACCACAAATTAAAGAGCAATTATTTCTGCTCCTGCTAATGAAACATTCCAATAAAAATAAAATTTGAAGGCAAAGCAACGTTTGCCGGGTCGGCTAGTAAATAAATAAAACTTCGAATGCCATAGGACTTCACAACGGTTTACACACCTTTTATCTTTCTACGATGTAAAATATGACATGAATATCAATTTTAGTTGGCAATGATAATTGTTGTACATCCAACCAATCTTTTTCACTCAACATTCACTATTATAAATATTTTCTCCTGATGTGTTGTGCAATTCTAATTTCTCCTTCGAACAAAAATGACAAACCGACATACTTCCGACAACAAACTCAAAACATTTTTACAACAAACTCAAAACATATCCATTTATACTTAATATTTTTCAGTTTCATAAATTGTGTTGTTTTAACAAGTATGTTACCACACCATAAGGAAAACGACAGGAAAGTTAAAGCTATTGTTATTAATATTCCAGAATTCAGATTAAGATAATGTAATTTTCTTAGTCTGTGTAAATGATTCGTTCAGTTTAATCAGGGTCATACATCCATAAACGATGGAAAAGTCATTGAAAAGAAAAAAAAAAAAAGAAAAAATGGCTGAAGACATCCACAGAGTTTTATCTAAATCTTAAGGACGACGGCAGAAAATTTTTTAATCTGTTCAAACAATTTAAAAGCTAAGATCAACATTGCGGAATTCATATTAAGACAATAGCAGTTTTTTTTGCCATTTCAAATGTTTGTTTGGGCTCAAACGATGTCGCACCTCCATAAGCGATGGGAAAACCCATTGAAAAAGTAATTATTTTATGGTTGCATTAAAATTATCTTAAGGAAAATAGCAGGCAATTTTTTGATCTATTCAGAATTCAGATTAAGATAAGCCCACTATACTGCTTTAGAAAAAAAATTGAATGCATAAAAGCTCACTGAATGTTAGAAGTTCTTCCGTATCTCATTCACATTGAAATGGTTGTTTGAGTTTAAACGAGTTCGTACATCCATAAGTGATCTGAATCCATAATTAACAATATACAACGCCATTTTTCTGTCAAGGTTTCGTGCTAGTACTTTAAACAAAACAGTTTTTGTAAGTAGATTATAATTTTCCGAAAGACGTGTTCCAAAGATTGGAAATCCATATATCCATATATTTGTCAACAATATTAATGCGTTTAGTAAAAGCGAAACCGTTGATTATAACTAGGTCTGGTATACCGTTCACACGTTCGTGGGTTCAACCATCTACTTTCTTGTAATGTGAAGATCACCTCTGTGTACTGCCAACTTTGCTTAGCCGCCTAACGCGAAATGTTTAACGGACATCATAAATTCGACCGGGCCGAAGCTTATATACCAACCAACATGGAATGCCTACCACAGAGTCCTTAACGTTGACGAAAATGTCTACTTCTCATACATAATATATTTGCCAGTATTTGCAATTTCCAATAATCAAAGAAAGCATTCAACATTGAGTAGACTTTTGACCGACTTTTACACGGTATTTTCAATTTTCAATATTCCAATATTTATTTGGAAGACTTCGTTAAGAAACTCGTTGACATATTAAACTTATCGACTCGTTCTCTGCACGACTTCAGCGATCTTTACGCGATTACATTTCTGGATCTGAAATTTAGGTCTTTTCGAACTAGTCAATCTGCAAAACGTTTCGTAAACAATCATGTAAAATGATGGGAATTGATTCGTAAGGCTCAGAAAGTTCGGTGGCTATCTCTCTCAAACATAAATGACGATTATCTATCATCATTTTCCGTCATCAAGTTGTCAATGTTAACTAACTTCACTAGAGCGAGACATTGTAAGCTCAACTCAACTCAACGAAACTCAACTTGCAATACAAAACTTGCGACAAATTCTTTGTTTTATAGTTTTATCCATTTAAAAAATCACAAAATCCACTTGAGGTGAACTGACGAAATAGAGCATTATAAACAAGAATTTTGATAATTTCTTTAAATGATCAATTCCACGTAGATCTTTACGGCAACCAGGAATATATAATATATATTTTATGGGATCTCAGATAAATATTTCCATTTGTTGCAAACGGATTGGCAAAATGAATGAGTTAATCAGTGAGTCTAAGAGAAATCCCTGTACGAATATTTCTAAATGAAATTATCATGAAGAACCGAGTACCACCCAAATACAAAATAAGCGGCTCGCAATTTCCGGCAGCTCTTTTTGCAATTTCATTTGCCTTTAAATTTAAAATATAACTTGAATTGGAGGTGTGGCTTCGGAAAATGAGCTGAGACGTAGTATATGAGAAAATGACGATTTGGGAAACAAATTTACCTTGAGAGCATGATACTGACTGAGACTTTTCTCTCTTTTTCAGTGAAGAGAGCATTAAAAAAATGTTAAGAAGGATAACCTTAATATCTCCAGCGCTTAAAGAATTACTGGATCGTGCAATATCCCATTTTTTAGGACAGGATGTTGGACACACTCTTGCGAAAACAGATGAATATCATAACATCGGCACATTCCCGAAATATCCGGTTAAAAAAAAATGGGGCTATTAATTAAAAATTTGCAAATGCACCGAATTTGCTGCAGATGTAACCATTGCTGGATGGGCATTTTGATAAACTTTTTAATTATACTCATATCGCCTACATCCGATTAAAAATAAGCAAAGTATATCATATCACATGTTAAAAGAATTAAGGTTACGTAGAACGGCCACTATACTGTGGAGAGTACATAAAATTCGACCCGGTGGAATCTTTACCTCCTGTCCTACAGCGAGCCCGTCTATTCGCTTTTCCTACTCCTGACTTAATCTTTTCCAACTCTCATTCGCTTGTACACATGTTTCTATTTATTTTTTAGGTTTACAGCAAAAGAGATAAAATATGAATTCTAGCATTTGTCGGTTCATTTTTTTTGTTGTTGTTGTGTTGTGTTTTAGAATAAGAGCAAATATTTAAAAGTTAATCATTGGAACGAACAAAATGTGCCAACGGCTGGAATCTTCAGCCAACCAGAGTTAAAAGCAACAACACCAAAATCAACATGAAAAAGCCATTCATGTTGGCCGCATGAAAACTCCCAACAGCAAACGCAACGACAGCAACGATGACGCGTTGACTGTGGTCAGGCCATCCAAGTCGTCGGCTCTGTTATACACGAGTAAAGCCCACAGGGAGAAGCTAAGGGTCAATAAACAGAACACGGGATATAAACACACGCATAAGCAGGAGAGCAAAGGTGCTTGCAGAGATAGTGATATCAGCTAGCGATGCTTTTGGTGGTGGAACCCGGACGCCTTTACCTAAGCACTGCTAATAAACGTCGACGGTGAAGAGGGTATATTTCCTTGACGTACCGGAAGTTAAGTGTAATTCTATGTTTGTGAGGGTATCTGAACCCGTTTCTGCTGTTGCCTATAGTTTAACCAATTCCGCTGTTACGAATTCTGCCACCAACGATTTACCGTCCGCCCGTTTAGGCTTTGTTTTAGTTATCATACACAATTTCAAGGTTTTGTTGATAACGCCAAATATCAATATGATGAATGCGTTTCGAGCCATCACCTTCCCCTCGATTGCAGCTCCACCACCTGCTAAATTTTTGGTACCTCCAGCACCCTCATTGTCGTCGTCGTTGTCGTCGTCGTCGTCGCTATCACCGCCATGTGTCGAAATGTGTAATTATAATTAAACAAAAGAAGAGCACTAATAATCGAAGAACAACAACAGGTGGTTGCTTAACTGCACTAACGGCAGTTTTCTGAAAGCCCATTTGAGAAGCAACAAGTGTTCATGATAATTTAGAAAGCAGCTGAGAAGAAGAGAAGCGAGAAGTAACAGAAGAGAGACGGGACAGAACGGTTATTAAAGGGATTTATTTATACTAAGCACCACCACCAGTAAAATTTGATCGTATATTTAAGATATATCAATTATTTCGTAAAGATAGTTGTGGGAGAAGTAAATACGTTATTCGACAAAAATCGATTTCGTGCGGTACAGACATATTATATAAGAAGAGTAAAGCTAAGTATGAAAGCACAGCCCATCCATATCGCCATTTGTGAATGAGCACAATCGGCTGAATGAATCCTAACGTGGCCGTACCTTCATCTATTATCGATTATTTCATTAAGATAGCTGTATTTTTGCAAAATTATAAGAATCGGTCTGGTGTGGTATTTAAACAGGCACATACATATATATGAAAGATTAATCTCGTCGTGATTACTATCCCCGAAATCATGGATAAAGTTTACGATATTGTATTTATTGCATTTCGCATTAATTTAAATTGTGTAAAAAAATTGGGTATGAAAAAATTACCGACAAGATTGTAGACCACAACCAACCTTTTAAAGATTTATCTGACTTAAAAGTATTTCAATGTAATGTAGTTGAATTTCCGGTCGATTCATTACGTTGAATGAAACACAAAATCGTTGAAAGGGGCACAGAATTTTTAGTGCCGCAGAATAGTCTACTGTTTTTCCTAAGTACGAGGAACTGTTAGCTTCTTTAAGACAACTGCAGTTCTTGAGATATGATGCAAAGAAAAAGCGATTAATTTGGTACTTTACTATTAAATCATTACTACTCAACGTATATAACTAAATCCTAGTTAATGACAAATAGCAAGCGATGATATTAATGTTGTGGGTTTTTTCATTTCTACTGTAATTTGTGATATAAAACGCTTATTGGAAAGGCCCACCTTTAATAAAAACAAATACTTTGCGCCAAAACTATTTTAGGTTTATACATTTTAGATTCAAAATAACATCTACGTTAAGGTGGTTTATATTTACAATATTAATTCTTAATTTTCTTATATTCCGAGGCACAAAATGATCTCTGAAAAATCAGAACATTCGTATTTGGCACCTTTTGCGGTGTTAGAAAAAGTTACATTTAACGTAATAAAATTTCAACCTACCCTTTGTCAACTCACAATTTCTCAAAACTTGTTTACAACAGGTCTAAAATATCTAAGATAGAATATGATTGTAATAGAAAGGCCATGGCCATTCTTGATTACTCTATTTAAGTATACCTTTCTAAATATTCTTTATGCTATATCTCAGAAACTGGACAGGGAAACAGAAAATATGATTCAAACTTTCGCGGTTGAATTACCAAGAATCCATATATTTTGTTCACCAGTAAAAATCATTCTCCAGAAACCGGCTCAGAATAAGACAAATACCGTGTATTCGGTCGAAAAGAGGATGAGAAGGCTGCATTCGACATAATTGTTATCGAGAACTCTCCGTCCTAGGTAGTCTCATACAAATATTTAGCCGTAGAAGAAAATCCTTTTATTTCACAAAGATCATGCGGTCGAGTTCAATGAATTTGGTATGAATTGTTCCCCCCCAGTGAGCAGATTTGCCAGATTTAGCGTCTTAAGCGCCTATTTCCGAATCTGCAGAAATCTTGTGGAGGAAAATTGTTTATAAAAGCGAATGAGTAATCGGTGATGGAAATCGGCTTATAATAACGTTTCTATTCGGAGGGCTTAAAGAAATTTAAAGAACCATTTGATCCAATATGATCGCAATTGAAAAATTACTGGATTGAAAGTGGAAGGTAGCTGTTGAGAAACAAAAACTAATAAATAAAAAAAATAACGTTTCTTCTTGGTTTGGCCTTAAAAGTTCATAAAGTTGACAACTTTGGAGATAACCGACAATAAATATTATATAGACCACTTCTGTGGATAACCGGAAAAAGTTATATCAAAAAACAGAAGAAAACAATCCAACTTCTAGGTAAGTTAAGTTGTAGATTGTTAATCGGATAATTTGCTAGATGTTGGTAATTTTTGAAAAAATGAGTTCATGACAAAAGCAGGGAAAAATTACCAATAAAATTAATTCCCAAATTAATATTTAGCATTGTGTCAATGCCAAGACTGATAATCCAGAAAGAAAAAGAGGACGCCAAAAACATCGAAAATAAATTTTCACATTGCACCCAATTGTAGTCCTTTAGTCGATAGACTATTATTTATGTTTATGAAGTAGATCGTAGATTTTATATAGTTCTAATACTTGCAGTGCCTCTTGGGAGAGCAAAACTTTGCTATGAGCCCCTTCCCTTACCCGAAACTTCATTGTGGTTTTTTTTAGTTTTGCGTAGAACTGAACCAAAAATAAAGAACTAAATCAGCACATTGTTGTTGTTGTCAATTTCCGTTCGCCGTTCAATTCTTCCCTTGATCATTTCCTTTGCTTACTCTCAAATGCAACCCAGCGTCAAAGACCAATTTTTCCTCACTTTTGAAATTTTGTGAAAATGAAAGAAAGAAAAGTGCAACTCACCTCGGTAGCTGCTGCAGTTTGTCTCATGATTGTTGTTTTTGCTGTTGTTGCCGCGCTTCTGACGTAGTTGAAGTTTTGTTTAAACTGGAATTTAGCCTTGAAAGGTTTTGTCGTTTGTTGTAATCCACTTGGAAGTATTCCACGGGAAAAAAACTCTGCTTTGTAAAACAGGATTTTTCCTTTGCTTGACTCACGAACACAACGAACAGAAGTTAATTTTTTTGCTGTGTTAACGTTTTATTCTTTTAATTTTTCTTTTTTTCAACAATTCTTTAAATTATTTGAAATATTTCGCTTAACTTTTTAAACTTATTTAACAATTCAACAACGATCGCTAGGCTTAAAAGCACAAACAAAAATGACGTACAATTCACTGCGCAACAAAATAAACTTAAATGTTTGACTGCTCTCAATCGACTGTCTTTAGCAGTGGAGTTAGTTAACTGTTAAAACCAAAAAAGACCAAGCGTCTAAATATGCAGGGATGGAAAGCATGGTTCGAGAGAACATATTTTGGTACTTTATGTTATGGGAAAGCTTTACAAAAATATAAAAACGTTATCTATTTATAAAAATATAAAAATTAAAAATATCGAAATGTAAAAATTTGAATACTAAAAGGATGTTATGAAAAAAATTAAAAATATAGAATGCAAATATGAAAATATAAAAATTTAAAAGTATAAAATATAATAATATAAAAACATAAAGCTATTAAAATATAACAATTTAAAATATAAAAAATTTAAAATTTAAAAATGTAAAAATGTAATAATACAAAAATGCAATACATAAAAACATAAATGTATTAAAATATAAAAATGACAAAACATCAAAACATATAAATATATAAAAATTGTAAAACAGTAATAAAAAATGCAAACTTTAAAAAATATGTATAAATATTTCAAAATTATAAAAATATAAAAATATAGATATAAATGTGAAAATAACAAAATAGATTATATTAATGAAGAAAAATATGAAGTTTCAAAATATGAAGAATAAAAAATAAAGTTATTGAAGTTTATTATTAATGGATGAATAAAAATAGTATAAAATATAATACCATAAAAATATAAAATCCATAAAATATATGAAAACCAGTATAGAAATTTAAACCAGGTGAACTACTTTTGTTCACACCTTCACCAAACATCCTTTTTGGAGCAAAATTGTACATCCCAAAGGAGTATTGTAAATCGTTAGATTTTTACCAAAAATTGCATGAACATTTTAACGTAATGAGTTTCTTCATTTAGGATTTATAAAGAACAACAGATTTTTACTAAAAATTGCAGTCCATTTTCAATAGCAGAAACAAGTTAAAGTGCCATAATGGACATTTGGACAAAAGGTACTTAATACTGTAAACACTTCATTCTGGGTGTCAGAATTTTTATGTTTTTTCCTTTAATAATTTTATGGCTTTTTATTTGTATTAAATTTATTAGAACAAAATCATTTGCTGTTAAATTTATACGAGTAAAAGCACCATTTTCCTGTTCCATCTCTGAAATCTAGTAGCATTACTTCGTTCATTGGCCGCCAATGACGATGGAGCAAAACATAAACCAAAACATAAACATACATTTGTGCACTCTCGTTAATATAAGAGAGCGGATGAGAGTGCGAAGTCAATTGCGGCATTGGGGATGGAACTTGTCCTTAAAACAGAAATTGTACATTAAAGATCTGCTACAAACTGTCAGTACAGCCAAAAAGTTTTGAAAATTGTTATTGAATAGTATATTTTAAAACAAAAAACTCAAAATTTGCGTTGGTAAAATTGTGTTCTAAGAGAATAAATTAAAAACCAGACAAATTAATCCCAACTAATTTTAAAGACATGTGAAAAACATGTATTTTCTCGAAAAAATTTGCTGCATTCCCTGAATAAATCACTTTAGAGCAGATAAAAAAGCTGGAAAAGAAAAAATAAAAGAGTATTTTTGTGTTTAATTTCAATTGCTTGAAATTTTACTATTTTTCTTGGTTTTCCATCTCAGCACTTCTCACAACTTTTTCCCACTGGAGGAAATTTTTGCACGTTTTCTCTGATACTACTTTATTAGCTTGGTTAGCTACTGTCTGATGGAGTGTCCTTCCTGATAAGTATGCTACATGGGGAAGCAATTTGTTACAAAATTCACTATATTTGAACACCGCAGAAACTGTGTACAGCTTTGATTGCAGATTTCTTTCCACTGCTATGGAAAGCAAACGATGTGAATCACGTTGCATACAATGACGTTGCCTTGACTATTTCGTTGGGTCAGGTGTATAGCAATGAGCACGCGCAGCAAACAAGCGATGTTGTCTGCTGTCTTCAGTGGAAAAAAAACAGCACCTATTTCGCCGATAACTTTTTCATACCCAATTGCAATATTGGCATCACTGTGCCATGTGATACGCCTGTGGCCCATAGAGTCATTGAGAGAAAGAGGGGGAGAGAGACCATTTCGCTCTGGGCTCCAAAACAAAATGTTCGACTAGTAAGATAGAGCAGATTTATTTTTATTTGATAGAGTTTGGTGTCATTGTGTCCACGATGAGGGAAGTGAGGGAGTTAGATCTCCGTCATAAAGACTAAATGTATCCAATGTTTAATGGAATGATTTTTTACACCTGAAAGCGTGCTATGATATTATTATAGAGACTATTGCTATTAACTGTATGTACCGGGAACTTGAACCGCATTATCGTCAAACTCTATCAAACAAGAAAAGTCTGCTAAACCCTAATAGTCTCTGAATTATTCGCTTCTATGCTGTGACGTTAACAAACATGCGAAATTTTGACCGCCAAATTCTGGTAACACAGCACTTTTCTGGTAACACAGCTACTTTTGCGAAATAGCACTGTTATATAATAGAACTATTGCGAAAGACGTCTATTATGAAACAGATAGCACCTGTTATGTGGCATCCTGCGAAGTGATTTGTGTCAAGGTTTCATTTAACAAAACAACCATTATTTAAATCGTTACCTTAATGTAGAAGGGCCTTAGATGAGCAGCCGATTATCTCTTCAAAGAATTGTGGAAATGGCTGATGGATTTTTATTTTTTGTCTACATTTGCGTCCAATATGCCTGCCCGTTTAATGTGATATGTATCCAGAATTATTCTACAAGAAACGGTTGAAAACAATAGACATTGCAATTAATGAAACAACTGAATCCAGACCTTGGTTGATACGTGAACTCGACTTCATGCCTTTATCGGAAATGCGACGTTGGCTACAAATTATCAAAATCGAGTGCACATTGAATAATGTTTAAGCTAAGTGCCCATAGAAATGCAAATTATAAAGTGGACCATGTCTTCCGATGGTCCACTTTCTTTTCTTAAATATCGATAAATCTGAATAAATAACTTGTTCATGTTTCATCGGTGCTTACATAGTTTTTGCTTCTTTAGCTTCTGAATAATTTGATTCAATTACCCAGCCGCCTTTTGCTCACTAATTTGGAATCATTGCAAAATATTGTAATCTAGAAATCAAATGCTCGTAATAAAAGGGTTCCCCAAACTTTCTAAACAAATGATCATGAATATGGTCCATAATCCTGAACAATAGTTTACTTATTCATCTTCTTCATCAGACTTGGAATGCTGGAAAATTGTCTGTTAGCCAATTATGTCGAACGAAGTTTTATAATTTGTGTGACTACTAAAAAAATCATTGGTAAATCGATTCAATTTCAAACTTTACAAATTATTTACTTTATTTTAAATGTATAGGGCTATCAATTTAGTGGTTTCAAAACCGCCCGTCTGGAAAATCTCTCAGCTATTGAATTCCTGTCATCTGAAGTGTTATTTATTTAATGAAAAGTTTGCATTTACGAATATGGATCGTTTGACAACGGAAATACGCGTAGAAATAGTTAAAACCATAGATGTTAAATAATGATTAGATAATGCTAATGATTGCTAATTAACCTTCTTTTGTGAAATTCTTTGAAATTAGAATTAGTTCAACTAATTCCCATTAGATAATTGAAATTTTTATTCTAATTGTAAAACTAATTGCAATTAGTTGCCATTACCAAAAAAAATTGGTTTACTTTTACAAATAGAAATCTAATTGACTTCTGCTAATGCAATTACATATTCAATTAGCTCGAATTAGAATCAATTATTTTGATAAAAATACATTTTTTCCAAAGAATTATTGAAGTGAACGAGTAATAAGCCAGTATTTTATTTCAAATATGATGCATCAATATTTGAATGATGATGATAAAACTTCCAATATATGGCACAAATATCCTACATTAAAGGAAATAGCACTGTTTGGCAACACACCGCTTACGTCTTCAGCCCTTGTGGAGCGACTATTTTCCTTTCGCTTGACGGACTTTTCTTTTGAAAAGCTTGTATTGCTGAAAGCGAATATACCCGGTCATTCTAGCTATTAAACAGTTAGTATGTAATATATGTAGTACATATTATGTACATAAGTTATATATATACAATGTGTATTATATATGTGTATGTGTGAAATTCATATTATGGATATTTTGTTTTTTTTTTGTTTTTGAAAATATCAAAATAATTAATTCTAATTCGAGCTAATTGAATATGTAATTGCATTAGTAGAAGTCAATTAGATTTCTATTTGTAAAAGTAAACCAATTTTTTTTGGTAATGGCAACTAATTGCAATTAGTTTTACAATTAGAATAAAAATTTCAATTATCTAATGGGAATTAGTTGAACTATTTCTAATTGATTCATGAATTAGACAATATAAACCAATTGCATCAATTGCTAATGCTAATTGCAATTTAACATGTCTGGTTAAAACTTACTACAAAAGTAGTGATTCAAACATGGTCTATCAACCAAACACATTTCTCAATCGGTGGTTACGTCAACAAGCAAAATTGTGGCTTATAGAATTCGAAGAACCCAGACGTAATCGTAAAAAACATTGCATTCGCAAAAAGTGACTGTTAGATGTGCATTACAGCATGGAGATGTCATTGCGCCGTATATTTTCGATACCTACCTCAAATGGGTCCACTGCTGCAACTAATCCATTTAAATGAGTTTCATCGAAATCATAGCTATATGTGTGTTCTATTTAACTTTACTTTTGAAACCGAAATACGAATTACTCTATATTATTTAACCTCATTGTTTCAGCCGAGACGGCAACCATGCGCTGGCATTGCAAAAACCAATAGCTATCTAAACTTTTTTCATTTCCAATTCGAGAATGGTAATTCTATGTCAACCTTACAATTACTGAAACAAACTAAAATATACCAGTATTACAAAAGCGACTATCTGAATCACAATATAAAACGAACAATTGCCACCCAGCGAACATGTGTCAGGATGGCCGAGTGGTCTAAGGCGCTGCGTTCAGGTCGCAGTCTACTCTGTAGGCGTGGGTTCGAATCCCACTTCTGACAAACAACTTTTTTTTTTCTTTTTTCTAATCATTTGAAAATTTTCTTAAGAGAACACTATTTCAAGACTAATCGACAGTATAACGCCAAATAATTTAAGTCATATTTTTAATCAGAATCTGCTGTATCTGCCACAAAATACAAATTTTAGAAGATTGTTGGCGAAAGTCATAGTCGCGTTCTGAACTAGGAAATTCAGACACTGCAATTACGTCGTCAAAAGGTTAGATCTTAAGAAGTCTGTGGACTTTCGAAATTATGGGGTTTCTCCCAAAGCGAGAAATTTGTAAAGCACAATTTGATTAAAAATAAATCGGTAAAAGAGAAGCGTGTCCCAATATAATCACTCAAATAAGCAGCTTGAATTAGACAAAGCTTTACTAAACATGGCTGGTCGAAACCTTGGTTAAGAAGCAAAAAAATATGTATTTAAAGAGGAGCACGAACGATATACTTAGAAGAGCAACACGAAATTTTTAAAACGTACGACAGTTTGCCAAAATTCAATCCTTTCATTTTCAAATTCGAGATTCCAGATGTCATTAGAATTTTTTTTAATAATTCTGACACCTCAATTTATAAAATTTGCTATTGAGAATTTTAAAACGGCGAAAATTGTTCATTCGCACATATATTATACGAATAAAAATTCGGAGTATAGATCTTTCATATTCTAATATTACGCAAATTTTATTAAACAAATCCTTTTCCAAATTTAAAACTCATTACTGTTTTAGTATTCTAAGCTTATTTTCATTTTATTTAAAAAAAAACATTTTATTTTGAAAATTGTACAACATATATTGCAACATTCTTGCCACTTTGTGTTGCATGTATGTATAAGTTTAATTTTTTTTCGGTTTTTTTTCCTTACTAAAATTTTCAATAGATTTGCCTCCAAAACAAACATAATACAAATGTATTAATAAAAAAAAATTTCAATTGTGTCACAGTTATAGTACTAACATGTAGTTTTAGCTACTGCACATTTTGAGGGGATGGCGGGGTTGTAAACTTCGCTCGATTTGATTTGATAACTTATAGATAGATATGGATACCTAAAATCTAAGATAGTTATAATAATAAAAAAGAAGAAATAAAGACGATGCCTTATACGACTTAGAGACAAAGTTTATTCCCGTCCTAGGGTTAAGCTCAAATAGCGAGTTTAAGGCAAAGGACTCGATAAACTTTGTCCAATTATCTGAGTCCCAGGTGTGTAATTCTTGTGTAATCCTTTAACAAATTGCCTTTTATTTTCACTCATTGATTGACTGATTCTTATTATCATCAGCCATTACCGTATTCTATTTTCTTAGCTTTTATTGGGGGTGTAAGTGTCTGTAATTACGATTATTAATCTTAAAACCTAGAATAGTTTCTTTCTGTTGTTTGCAATACATTCTTTCGAATGGAAAGAAAAAAATGTTTACATCAAATTTCAGTCAATTGATTACCAAAATTTCTATAACTACATCTTTATGTTCGCATCCCATGGTACTCTGTCGTTGATATTCCCTCTCGTTCTTCTGTACCATATTCACATCGCTATCATCCGCCAACGCACTATCTCTCCCGCTTCAAATAGAAGTTGTGTAATCCGTCCTTTACAAGGTCTTTTCAATATCATTCTGTTGTCTGCTTTCATGCACACATTTTTGGGAGGGATACTTCTTATAGTTACTCTACTAGTTGTTGTTTGCACGTTACGTGGTAGGGCACCTTGACTATGGTAAACTTAGTGTCGGGCAAATTTTCCGCCAGAATTGTCTCTACTTTATCCAAAGGTAAAATTTCTATTTGTGGTACATCTGCATTATTTTCATCATCTATATTTGCTGGCGCTTTGTTGACTACTTCTTCCTCATCCTCTTCTGGAGCAGGTGCGCCCGGCACCGGTTTCAGAACCGGTATACATTCGTCAAAGTGATGTTTTTCTTTTTTCGTCGACTCTTCACACTGATCCACATACAGAGCGGTCACACGCAGCAGCTCCACGGTCACGCACCATGTAAACACTTTCAATGTTTCGGACACCTGTTGCACAGCGCTCAGGACAATTTGATTGGTGGTGGCCGATTGAGAAATGTACGTGGGAATGATTAGAAGCTTGGTGATGTTCATACACAGACTTAGCTTTTCATCAAATCCCGGTTTTATGTCGAAATTAACTAATTCCAATTGTTGCAGCTGAACCAGACGTGCCACAGCATCGAGGATCTCAAGAGTGCACACGTTTGTCACCTGACCATTCTCCAGTCGCAAGCGATGAAGGTTGATTAACTTGGGCAGCACGGCCTCCGCAAAGGTAGAATCAAAATCGCCACATTCGCCAAGTTCCAATGATTTGAGGGTGGTAAGTTCTCCCAAAACCTCTACACTTTTAGCACCTAATCCCTTGATAGAGGTGAGCGAGAGATGTGTCAGTTTTGAGAGTGAAGCGATCGCAGTAATATCGCCAGCCAACACCCCCGATTCACAAGTTCGTAAACGCAATTCCTCCAGATTAGAGACGAGAGCAATATTTTCGAGATTTATGGTATCATCATTGATGGCCAAGGCATTTATGATCTTTAAATGGCGATTAGTCTGGAATAGACTCTCCACCACACGGGCTGAACAACGGCAAAGATCAATATTTTCCAGAGAGCAAACAGTGCCAATATTTTCACAAAAGTCATTCCACATTTCCTCAGTGCGGTTGCTGGGCAGTAGCATTTTGCGTAAATCCAAATGTTTGGTTTCGCCGCGCCTCAAAGCGGCAGCAAAACCAGTCCAGCTGCTAATTTTAGAGTTTTTCATGCGCACAGTTTGCCACAGCGAAGTGTCTTTGGCCGCCAAGTTCCAGAGTTTGCAAACAGCAGCAGCGCGAGGACGTTCCTAATGGAAAAAATGCGCAAAAAGAGGAATAAAATGAAAAAAATTTAACTTTTAAAAAATGTGTACATGATAGAGCAAATATTGTTTTTTTCGTAATGCTAATTGGCTTTTTCTTTCAGTGCACATTCGTCGATTTTCCTAATGGAGGGTTTATTGGCTTATTCAAAATTAGATGCAATTTCGTTTGATTTTTGTACATGAGAAAAGGCTTCTTTTCTCAAACAATGTGTGTTCATTTTCCTAATGAAGTGTTACCTAATTTATTAACAAAAATTTTATTCTCTTGGGAGTGAAAACGTTTTTCTTTCCCAAAAAATTTCCCTTTTCTTCCCAGGAAAAATATCTATTATCTATATCCCTTAAAAATTTAGGAGTTTTGTGCGGAGATTTGTTCCCTTCCTTAGAGGAAATGCGATAAAGAAGAGTTGACTATTTCTTTTCCTTATCTTATTAACACTTAGCAAAGTGTTAACGGCAAATTGCTGCAGAAGAAAGTTGTATGAACTGTATAGAAAGTGTATTTGTATACGAGTATATTCTTAAAAATGTTGTTTCTTTTCCCCCAAAGGAAATGTGATGTTTTATGGAGATATTTAAAAAAAAATTAAAATTCGACATGCGTTTTGGAAAATTGCTTCTAGATAAGAGCTAAATGCATAGCATCGAAATTATATTCCTTTCTTTTTTTCGTTCCTTTTTCCAAAAGAAATTTGATTTTTTTGAAAGCAATTTTAGTGATGATTTCTCACTTCATTTGTCAGCTGTCTTTCTACTTACATGTATTTTTAGATACTTCAGTATACACAGCAACGAATCAAAGGCATACGACACATTTGCAAAGAAATTCGTGGCAAACAATTTACTCGAATGATCCAAGCTCCCCGCCTGGGCATTATGCGAATTATTATTGGGATACGACGAAGAACCATCCTGGGAGTTGTTGGACTGCTTGCGATTCTTACGTATACTTTCATTGATTTGCTTCAAATCATTTTCGATGTCATTGGCGTGTCTGCAAGTAAAGAAGGTAAAAGAAAGCCAACATAAGACAACATTAAAATCTACAAAATGTGGAGATCAGCCAAAAAACTTAACAAATAAATCTTAAATGATATAAATAAAGCTCGCTCTCTATCTGGACTTGTTTTTATAAGTATTTTGTCTTAACATTCAATACTTTACAAAACTCACTCGTTGGGCAGAGTTAAGGGCTTGGCCACCATAACATACTTTTTGCCTTTCACCACTGCTATCGTCTGGGGATACTTATTCTCTTGACGGCCTTTGTTGGCCGGCAATCCACCACTTGCCACGGGCCGGGGCGCACCTGTAGCGGCAGCGGAGGCGGCGGCCGTGGAAGTTGCAGATGTGCTGATGTTTGGAATTGGTGTGAGTTTTGCTGGCACACTGTGCTGACTATTAGATTTGGCTACAGGTTTAGGACCACAAACCTTTAAATATACATAGAAAAATACATAATTCTTTAAGTAGAAACACACTTCCATTGCTAATCTACAAATCTTTTAGCACCTCGCAAATGTATTCCCGGCCGTGGGTGCTGGACGTTGTCCTATAATCACTGGTTTGCCGATCAATACCCTCACACTCGTGGTGAAATAGGCAAAAACATTTTGTACATTGCAACTGGGGCAACTGACCCGCCGCCTTAGCACAATTAATGCTGCAGGTTTCTTTAGATTCTGTGCGCGCCATCCTTCGTTCAAACTGAGGATGGTTGGCAAACGTTGTTGATGTTGTAGAGGAGGATCTGGCAAAGAAAAGATAACAATAGTTTGGAAGAAAAATTCGTGGCATTTGAAAGGCCTTAAAAACGAAACAACAAATAACGAGAGCGAGCTAGGGCATTTGTAAAAAAAAATTTTTTGAAAAAAAAAAGATAAATAAACCAGACTCAATAGATAACTAAACGTAAATGAAATATAACCAAACTGAAGACGACCTAAAGAGTCTGTAAAGGAACTTTTCTATAAAACGGTGGTCAAGGTTTCGCCGGCAAATTTTACAGAATTTCTTTAAAGAGATGTGTAGGAAACTGATATACTTCCCAAGACAAAATTAAAATAGAGAAGAAAAAAGTCTACATTTTAAGAAAATATAGCTTACGACGTGGTTCAATGTTAACCATTTCCTATGTCTGTCAATAATTTTTTTCTGCAAGAAAAGGCTCTACTGAACAATTTTATAAAGGCGTATATATATAGAGAACGAGTCTACCGCTAGATTTAGGACAATTTTTAAAATTGAAAAATGCTATGCCTAACAAGTTTTAAATTTCTGCAAATGCTTTTGTAAAACAAACTTGTCTCTATGGAAAACGTTTTCTCAATAATAATTTTTAATATAAAGAATGTCTGCTTCCAACTTCTGAATAAATCTTGCAAGTTCTAAATAAAACGCACACTTTTCTGTTTGCTATACTTAGTTTCATACAAGAGTATAAGTTTTACTATTCTATACTTTGCTAAATGTCTGTATTCGCAACTTAGCAAAACTTTTGAAATTGGTTCTAAATTAGCTATTTCTAAAATGAATTATTTTTAAAGTGGTTCCCTTCATACCCTACTGATTGTATAGAATCTGCGTTTTTAGCATTATTTACGAGGACGTTCTCAAACAATAAAATTATAATATTATACAAATATTGCCATTGAAATAGCTGTTTCCGTAAAGGACTGTAAAGGGTTTCGCAGACCGTTAAAGCATCGCTCTCTTACAAAAATACTTTTGATCTTAACGAATGAAGCTGCAAGAAGACAGTCTATCGCGAAATTGGCTCATTAAATTCAATTAAAATCCTAAGTCTGTCGGTCACGAACTGGTGTTAAATGAAAGATAGTTATAAAATGCATGAATCCCTAAATACAATAAATAGGATAAATTTTGTATCGAAAACTTTCTTTTCCGCTATTTTAGTTTTCATTTCATTTTTATTGTACAAATTTTAATTTATAGGCCTAAAGGTCAGATCTAAACCAAACTATAATTTAACACCAGTTGAGAAAAAACTACTATCTAAAATTATTAATATATTATTAGTATAAAAATTATTTGTCTCTTTTATTTCGTTCTTCTTCCATTATCAATATTAATTTCGATTTTTATTCAATTTAGCATTTCTTATAATAGAATTGTGTTAAACTGTTCTTCCTTAAAGTCGGAAGTTTTCCCGTAGTCTTCCAATTTTCAACAAATTTTGCTTTAGTTTGGAAAAGGCCTAATTGCCCGTTCATTTTAATATAGCTATCAAGATTTGCAAAATATCTGCGAATAAACTATTAAAATTTTAGAGGTTTTTGCAGATAATTCATGCCTCCATAAGTACCGAGTAAAACTCATAAAACACACAAAAAAAAAAAAAAAAAGTCCAACTCAGCGATAGTTTGAATAGTTGTTGTGTCGACCCTTAAATGTGGTCTCTCTAATACCGATAAAAAGGAGTGAACGCCTAAACATAAAAAAATCATGAAAATTATATTTATACTAGTAATTAAAAAGTGAAGTTGGAAAATGTAACTGATGTACAAAAGACATCAAAAGTCCAGTTTTTCAACTTTTAATTTTTAATTTATTTATTCAGGATTGTAATTTAAGATTTGCGTTCAAATTTGCGGCTGAGAAAATGTTTTGTGACTCGGTATCGCGTTTTCTATCGGCGGAACAAAAATACTAAAATGTTGCTGATTGGATAGGCAATCTGGAGCGGTTTAAACGAATATGGTATTTCACAATGTACAAAATACAGATCACCACTAAATCCTTGAATCGCATCAGCAGCCCGATGGGCATGAAGGACCTAGGGAAAGCCGCACATCGTGATCAAAAAGCAAATGTAGGCTGTTAAAGTTGTGGCTTTTTTTAGGACGTGCATGACTCTACAAAATTACAAGAATTGAAGTTCAGATTGCTGGCCCAACGATGATAGCTATTTTGAAGTCTTCGCAAACTCCAAAAAGAGTCTATTAGGAAAAATGTGCATACCTTTCCCATTAAGGAAGCTCTCGCCGTGCATTTAATCTTCAAAATCGACCTCCTACACCGTGCTTTAGCTCCTTTTTCCTTATTTATTTTCAAAAACATTCTAATAACAATACTGTAATATTTATTCTGAATCTTTTCACGTTGATACTTGTTTATGTATAAGTATATATACCGATATTTTCTAAAAAAAAAAAAAAAAAGTTGCGAATCACATTTGAGAGACGAACGTTATTTTAATTTTGTTTTAATCACGTGAAGGAACGTAAACGTAGCCAATTCTTCTCTCAGAACTATCTCAGTAGACCGTATTCCTTAACAAAAGTGAAGCCTCATAAATCGACATAAATATTATGCAGAAAAAGTTCAAATTTTTTAATATTGTCAATTTGTATTTTGGTGATTTGAGTTTTCTTATGGAAATGTGCAGTTCTATTTTAAATAATCACAGCCATCGATAATTTTTGACGTAGAACAGTTTCTTGAAGATCGTAGAAATTATACTCGACGTTTTTGTAGTCGACTTGGTCTTACTCTGGTCCAAAATTGACAAAAACGATAAAAAAAAAATATGTTAAGCGTTGGAAATTTTCAATGTTGAAATTGTATGTTAGAGAACAGGCACATTTTCGAAAATAATAAATGGAACGGTCTAAATATTTACTCTTCCAATCCCAGCTATCGTTGCTCTAGTATTTTGTGTATTGTGAATTTATTCATGAATTAAACCTACAAATATCTTCTTCAGATGTCTAAACAAAATAAATTATGCGATACTATTACCACGTTGTCCCAATCACTCGAAACTACTGAATTAGAATTTTAATTTTGGCTTTATGCGTAGAAGTGATAATGTGAATGTCCCCTATTATGCATACTTTTCCATCTGTTTGTTTTTTGACACTTCCCACTAACAATACAGAAACGTCTATATTTTCGAACGTCTTCGAATCGATGATTCTACTACATGTTTGCCGCTATCGTCAATAAAAGTCCCCTTACAGTCTCTTTGGCATCCAAAAATTTTGTTTTCCAAACTTCTTAAATATTACTACCATACTCACTTTTTAGATTTACTGCTGCTCTTGATGGAATGACTGCTGTTGTGTGCATTCGAGTCAAGCCTACGATTGCTGGGCGGAGTGGTCAAATGTTGGGGGCACAGTTGCTGCTGTGTCATCGATGAAAGCCGGCCCGTACCACTTGCAGTGCTTAACAATGCGGCATTATTCACCTTTAAAGCTTTGCTGGCTGTCCATCCTTGTGGTGGAGGACTGGCGCCTTTAGGACCCTTGGGCTTTGACACCCTTTTGCCGACAATGGGTGGTGAAGGAGCGGCAGCCAATGTGGCTGTGGTTATCGATGCTCGGGAAGATGGCTTGGCACTCCTTACTATTTCCAGATCTGACGACACACCCAAAGGTTCGCGTATAAAACAAAAATGATCTATGGTTAAATCACCCTCCAACAGGGGGATGATTTCGCTGCGTGCTCTTAATTTTTTGCCGGTTGGTGATATGAAATATACATCGGCCTTATCCTTGCTGGTCTCTAAGTTGGCCCTCCAAACCAATTCACGTTTCCAGCCGAATTCAAAGGGTTTCTTGTAAAAATCATCTTGAGAGGATAAAGGCTTGCGGGCTGCTATTGTTGCTCCAGCAGTTGGAGTATTAGTGATTTTTGACATCACAGTATCAGTTTGACCATTCGTTTCCTCCCCATCCGCCACTATGTGAGGTTTAGGTGATGTTTTTTGTACCGGTTTTTGAGCAGCCATCTCGACCTGGGGAGATTTTGGCTTTAATGATAAAGGAGATTTGGAAGCAGCGCGCGGTGACTGCTGGGCAGGGGATTGCGATAGCTTCTGTGTAGCAGTCTGCAAGTATTAAGAAACATCCGATCAGTCAAAACTAGCCAACTAAGCGGCTACCTTCACTTACCTTCTTTGACGATTTGGGAGAACTTGCTGGACTTCCGTGGGCCGGTACTGGTTCCTGCTCCGCTTCCATTTTTACTTCCTTCTCGGTTGGGTCTTGCTCTATTTCTTCAGCTTTTATTAATTCCGCTTCGCCACTTTGTTCGTCAAAGCCCAAAAGACACTCCTCCGAACCCGACCTTCTCACCTCGTATCGTTTCCTTTTCAGAGCCACCTCTTCGTAGTTCTCCAAACCGTCCTTAGCTTCGCTATCTTCTTCCAAAGGAGTCGATAACAATTTGCGTCGTATTGCGGTCTTCGTTACAACGTCCGCACCGTTATCATCAACTGCGTCACCACCGTCGTCCTCGTTGTCTTTTTCATCTTCCGAGCCAGACACTTCCAGTTTAAATGGTGTCGCCGTTAGCACCGAGTCGTTATTAACCACATCCGTCTCTCCGGGCGGCTCCTCCTTGTCTTGCTTCAGCTTCAAGCGTTTCTGTTTGGCCGACGAACTGGTTGGCGTAGATTGCTGCTCTTCACCGCCCTCTTCCGATACAAGTACAGTTTTGTCTTCAGCCATAACTATTGCATCGTCGGCTTCCATTCTGATATGCTGAAAACTTTGTTTTCGTTTGGGTGAAATGTTTGCGAGCTAACTTCAAACTTTCCCGATCTCGAAATCGCTGAGATTCCGCGAAAAAGTCCGTTCCTGGCTAAGGCTACAGATGCCGCCGATGCAAAACACTTGTTAATGTCTGCTTTGTCAGTTAGTCCGCACGGAGGCCGTAGAAGAATTCCTTGTCTTTTTGTTCTGGTACGCGCGTTTTTGACGTTTTCTACCTTTTTCTTTTCGGTATACTACTCTTGTTGTTTGTGGCAAACGAATAAACGAACGGACGAAGACGACAAAACACACAGAGAAGAGCAGAAGCACTAAAGTGAGGTTAGTTTCGTACACAGAAAAAATCTTATCGTACTCCTTTTTGTAGTAATTGTCTTGGCACTGCTTTTACTGGCTTTTTCATCCACTGCTTGCCAATTTTGGTTTGTTTGTTTCTGCTTTCGTAATTATCGGCTTGTATGTTTTGATTTCCAAATTTGTTTTGAGTTTTGTTTGCTTTGCCCGAAGAGACCTCAAATAGTTTTCCCAGCGTTCAAATCATGTGTAGAAATTTAAAATAAATCGCCTGATTTTAAAACAAATTAAAATAGAATTCCGTAAGTTTTCAATGTATTAATAAGTCGCACTGTATAGTTTAATGGAATATTGCGGCAATATGCGTTGAAAACTGTGCAAAGAACTTGGCGTTGTTTACGTTGGACGTTGACTGGTGTTGTTGAGTATTCGGTTAATCGAGTACACGAAAACAGGGTTGTATCGGGGCAACAGTAGAAGAGTATGTTGGGAACAAAAAACAGCGTCGTATTTACAAATCTGCGAATAACGGAGAATTTTAACAGCTACAGAAGTCAAGAATAGCGAGACGTGAAAAATGTAGAGAAATAAGTCTCGAGTTTTAAATTAATAATTTTCGTAAAGCAGATTAATTGCACGAGGCAATGAGAGGATATGTGCACGTGAGTTCAATGAAATAAAATAATTGTTTAATGTGAGTTTTCGAAGTCACACCAAAGCCGTTCTGTAACAAGGGACACTTGTAAAGTTTGTACCGGAATGTACTGAGTGGCAGTTTCCTCATAACGAAAGTAGTCAAAAATAGAAAACCCGCCCCCCCCCCCCCCCATTATTTTGGTTATTCACTGGTGGAGACGTATCAAAACATTTAGTCCGAATTCCCATATCTAGAGAAAATATACAAAAAAAAGATCGCCTCACATTCTGCGGGACTAGAAGCACTCTGTTTTACACTTTCTGAATAGGACCTTCTGTTCAATGACTATTCAGAGCATCAGTTTGGGAACAGTTTGCACTAGTCGAGACTACTCGAGACTATCAGAGGCATTTAAATTGCAAATAGAAAAAGTTAATGTCGTTAATGTTCAAGTGATAACTGATTAAGTTCTTAGAAACAAAACGTTTATGACTTTCCGTACCATGTTTGAATTGTATATCCAATACGAATTTAATTAATATGTAATTACCTTGCTTCGAGTAATCTTCATAAACATTTTTAGTATAGGAATGTCTCTTCAATGTACTTTTCAACTCAGAAACGTGTTCCCAAACTACCTACATGTGTTCTTATAAAAGGTGCCTATGGCCACATAAGTATTTCTAAACGTAAAGCATCTACTAACACATTTTTCTATATGAAGCGTCTACGAAGACAATTTTCTGTAAGAAAAGTGTCTGAATGTGTTAACGATGACGCTTTTTTTTACGTGACACTTTTCTATGTAAAAATCACTTGTTACTACTTTTTTTTAGTATAGAAGATGTCTACGAATAAACGCTTTTCTGCATGAGAAGTGTGTGAATCCTTTCTATGTATATGAAAAGTGCTTGTGAAGACGGTACTCTGTATGAAGTGTGCATGAAGACGTATTTCTTAGAAAGTATCGCTGGCGACACTTTTTCCCATGTGAAGAAAAGAAAAGAAGTATCTGTAAAGACGCTCTTTACGTGAAAAAGTGTGTGAAGACACAATTTTATATGAATAGAAATGTTGACTTCCAGGAAGGAGTCTGTCATCAGTAACACGAACAAAATAAAAAAAAGAGAAAAAAAGAATCTAGTAAAAAGGAAAGCAAAATATATTTTCACAAAATTTATTTTTTCATTGATACTTTCTCGAATTGAAGAACCTCTTCGTAACATTTGTATATGGGAAAGACTTATTAGTTCTCCTTTTTCATGTGAAACCTTCGGGAAACGTCAATGATTTCGTCTTTCTGTATGAAAAACATTTTCAAAACTTGTACAAATATGACTTTCCAATGAGAAATGTCTATGAAGGCACTTTTTTATACAAAACGTGCTTGTGCTGACGTCTTCTGGTATGGAGAGCCCATGAGGGCATTTTTACTCCATTGGCAGTAATGTCAGAATTGAAAGGTATTAATAGTGCATTATTCAATAACTATTATTACTTATTATTATTATAATAATAATAAATTACAAATTATCCACAGAAACCATCCGTATACGAAAAGTGTCCATTCTGCATCTATAAAATATATGTATTTCTACTTCATATAAAGAAACTAAACACTTTTCTCCTTTTCACAAATTTTGCGAAAAGTTAGTAAAAAAAAGTTTCTAAATAAAAATGTCTGTCATGTTTGCGTCCATAAACACACTTTTTAAACTGTTGCCATATGAAATCAATCGGTATCAAATACTTTACAGCACAAAAATTACATTATTTTTATTTTTATTTTTGGAATTGAAGTCCGACAGAATATGGCTCAAGAACAATTTATAGAATTTTAGTAGATTTTTTGGATTTTTCTGACATAGCATTTCATCCTGAAAACTATGGAAGATACAACAAAACGAATGATGCTTGCAAAGGGGGAAAAGTATAGATTGTGATAAGAAACATCTTCCTGTAAAGGTAATAATTAAAATATGATCATGAATAGTTTGCGAGTAGTTTATAATGGTTCTAATTTACAGTTTGTGAATGACATGAAATGTTTGGGAGTCTTATTAGATGATAAGCTGCGTTTTGAGAAGCACATTAATCATGCTGTTTTAAGTGTTAACTATGCATTGAGGCAGTTATACACAACTAATTTGTCGCTCCCGCTGTATGTGAAAAAGCAACTGGTTCATGCCCTAGTTATGCCAAGTATTATGTACTGCTTAGAGATATACTCTGCTACTAATCAAAAATATATGAAACTCCTTCAATTATCTTTGAACAGAGCTGTTCGCTACATCTTTTCTCTAAAGAGACGTGTACATATAACACCTTTTGTGATTAAATTTCTGGGATGTTCATTTCCTGCATTTGTCGATGTGGGATTGCTGTTGTGTTTTTATATTATGTTTATATATTCTAACCAATGTCCGCGTTTCCTATACGAATCTTTTAAATTTTGTCATTCCGTTCGTAGAAGGCAATTGTTTATCCCCAAACTTTGCCATCTTACAGCACGATCTTTTATTGTAAGAGTAGCTCGTAGCTATAATACATTGCCAAATGAGCTTAGAAATTTAAATGTATCATACACAACATTACGTAATAGACTTATCTATCATATGCAGTTGACGTAGGTGAATATTATTTACATCTTACATCTTCTTTGACATCTTAATGCTTGCATTTACGAGTGATATTTATTAATTATTGGTGTATTTATTGGTTGATATTAAATGTATGATTTTATGTGATCAATTTTTATTTTATATACATTTTTATATTTACTTTGGAGTAGTATTTATTTCAATTTATGCATTTTATTGTGATTTACCAACAAAAAAAAAAACCTTGCAATTTGGCCTGACCTACATATACATATATATCATTCAATATTTAATTTTTTTCATTATTTTCCCTTTATATCGCCTACTTTGTGGTGCACTTCAATTTGAGCGTTACAGATAATTAGTTACTAGTTAATTTAATTTTATATTCTAAGTTATATTTTGTTTTTCAAATTCAAGTAGTATTTATTTTATGCATTTTGTAATTTGTTTAATATTGGCCAAAAGGCTTTAAATTACAAGACTGTTCAATAAATGAAATGAAATGAAATGAAATGAAATGAATATGTAGATTTGCTAAAATTATGTAGAAAAATTACATAAAATTGCTGGCATCATAACTGAACAAATCACATTATTTATCGATAATGATGTCAGAGTGACATTATCGCAGCTTTGAAATAACAAACCTGAGAATGCTGATGCCCAACCGGCAAAGGTATTTAAGGCTAGTGGAGCTCATAATCAGCATGCATGGGCTATTGAAAAGATTTGTGTAAAACAAGGCATGCCTCATTATTGGAATATAAGTGTACTACAGTTTTCTGCATGTGAGATCCTGTCTGTTGTGTTATAAGAAGGGCTGGCTTTAGATGTGATAAATTTATACCTGACGAGATATTCATACCGCAATAAATTCTGTAGAATATTCAAGAAAAATAGATCGATGTGTATGATCTTTCGTCGACTATAAAACTCATTTCGATGACCCGGTGACGTGCGAAAGCTATCAGCCAAAACTGAGTTTATAATCTCGGCGAACCTAATACGCTTTTAGGAATGGGTGCAAAGTTTTACAGAAGATAGGCAATTTTACAGTTGTCTCAAACGTGCTTATGAACAAAATAATGAGCAAAGCTGCAATACACACGAATGCCACTATATTTAACGGAGATCACATATGATTTCGTACACTGGCGCTATAGACATCATTGATTGGAAATTACAAGATATTGCCGATATTATTTGTAGTAAAAAGAAAGATTGTGGTTTTGGTGGTAAATGAGGACAAGACCAAGTTGTTCTTTTCGGCCAAATAAGCAGCCTATTCGGAGAAAGAGTTGGGAGTGGTG